>JARKIB010000368.1:0-127090 GCA_029378385.1 Mycena metata | reverse complement strand
AGAACTTAGATTCAAGGTTCTAAGTCGGCACCCAAATATCTGTTGATCTGGGATCGTCATAGAGAAGAGAATAGCTGGCGCAGCATAGTCCGTAACTGGAAGTTTTCAGAAGACGCTTTATCACCTCGCCTAGGACGACGTATTAAACCACGTCCGCCTAGTTAAAACCCTTTTTACCCCAACCTGTTCATCCCATCCCTTGGGAAGACTTGTTTCGGTCAAACGGTTGAGCTAGCTCAGAGATTGGAGTTGTTTGTTGGGATAGTTGAGGCCATAAATCATTGCTCGTGCACTCGGGAATCAAGCCAGCAGTCGCATACTACGGCTCGGAACCCGAACTCACTAGGAAGACGCGCTAGTCTTAGTGTTATAATCATAAGGGGATTGGTGTGTTGTGTTAGGTTTTAGGTGTGGTGTGTTAGTGTTCCAGCTAGCCCGCATCTTTAGCTTAGCTAGCCCCAATTCACTGTTAGCGCATCTTGCCCATTTCAGCGTTGTTGTTGTTGGAGGAGGGGGTTGCGGCTGGACCGCTCGAATTCGAACTTCCCGGGTTATTCCCGGTATGGGTTGTCGGGTTATTCGTCGCCCCCTTCCACTCCGTACGGCGCTGGTAGTTATGGTGGTTATTCCCCGAGCTCTGGGCCGTATGCATCTTCGGGGTAGACACCTGTGTGTTGCCGTCCCGCAGACTCCCATCCATGACGAGGAATGCACGATGCACCCCGTCCATCTTGATGACTTGAGTCTTCCAATCTGCGTAGGTGATAGGCAGATTCCCTTGGCCGTACACGGACCGGATTACTTTCTCGTCGATACCCCGCTTTAGTAACCGAATGAGGGTGACCTCATCGTACGCCGCGGTTTTGTTGAGGGCATCCAATACGGTGAAGTACTCCGTCGCCGTGCTCTTCTTCTGACGCAAGCGTTCCATCTTGGCTTGAGCAATCTCGACCTGCGCTCCTCCTTTGAACGCCTCGATGACCGCGAGTCGGAAATCCTCCCAGGTGGAGTACGACCCAGTCGCATCCTTCGTCTGCATGGCCAACACGACGTTGTTGGCCCACTGGGAGGCCGAGCCGTCCTTCATGTAGGACAGGGCGAAGGTTATCTTGCTGCTGTCCGCTCCATAAGCGGTGTTCCCGTGGAAGTTGAGCCAGCAGTCGGCCAGAAACTGGTCAACCTGCTCGGAGTCCCCTCCGAACATCCGGGGTGCTGCAACCCGGGGCTGTTTCGTGTTGAGCTTGACTTCCCCCCCCGCATGGAGGGATCCCTGCCCGAAGGTGGCGTGTGCCGAACTGAGGGCCACCATGGCTTCGGTGAGAAGGGCGTACTGTGCGTTGCGTTCGCGGTTAAGCTCGTCAAGTTTCTGGTGCACCTGATCCAAGGAGTCCCCAAGACCCCTTAGCTGCCCCTGCAGCTCTCGGATTTCAACGTAACTCTGCGCAGCCTGGCGGTAGAGTAACCCGGTTCGTCCCTCGACGGAGTCGGCCTCGAAGGCCTCCGGCGTGGGCATAGTGAAAGCGGAGGGGTCACTCATCGTATCGTCCAGTCGAGTCGTCGGTAGATAGACACTATTCTTTTGTCAGCACAGAGCCTTAACTAGCAGGGTTACTGCGACATAGGCGACTGGCGATACAAGAAGAGATAGGTTTGAGTAAATCCGATTAAGCTCTGGAGAATAGACTAGAATAGTGTAAAGAATACAGAGCTTGTATCTACTAGTTATATAAGAAATGACCTGGCAACGGTAACAGACAGAATATTAAGGAGTATACTGTGTAGGCAAGGATCGGAATATGTAGTCAAGCAATCGGGCGATCGAAGCAGAGAGGGGTGATGATAGGGAAAACAATCGGTAGTAAATGGAAATAGGAAATACCGGATGTGGACTGATGCGATAGTTGATCGTATCAATCAAGGTTGTTCGGGTTATCGACACAGGGGTATCGGGTTATTGGCATGGCTGCCCGGGTTATTGGTGTGGATGTCCGGGTTATTGGCGCGAGTGTATACAGTGGAAAGAGAATCATGACATCGTGGGTCAACCGAGCCCACTCACATCTCTTCTCCGTGGTTTCATTCACACCGGAGTACAGCCGCGAAGAGTATGAGCAGTGCATACTCGCATTCCAGACGTGTCCTCATCTAGCTCAATTCGTCCTCCACATCACACGTGGGGCAAGGATCAAGGCACACGATTGTCGTGTGCCTTAAATGCACTTACCTCGCACATTCCTCGCCAATATTGATTCACCAGACAAAGGTAGTGTGACAGTTGAACAAGGCCTCTTTGCTACACAAAGAAGGGACAAAGACCAGATAAAGGGCCGGCAAGATTGCCGCGCTGCCGGGAAATCCCGCCTGCCCTTTGTTTGCTCTTTGTCTGTCCTTTGTCCAACAAAGAACAGTAGTTGAACTGTGACCACTGCTTTGTGAATGCTGTGACCATCGGCGAGGAATGTGTGTCGGATCTGCATTTATGGCACACAATAATCGTGTGCCTGGGTTTTTGCCGGCCGTGTCAAGGTTTCGATCCAGCCGCATTGGCTGACACCGGTTTCCTCCATCCTGTTCCCGAAGCTGCGCGAGATAACGATCCGCTCGGGCACATCCCGCCACAATAAAACGGTGGTCGAATCCATGAGAAGCAGTGTCTCGATTATACAGACATATCTGCGCCTTCCCGATATGGAACGCGTTAACTTGAACGGGTTTTTCCCCATCTCCATTCTCGAGAATTATTTCGAAGACTGCTCTCGAAGTATCACCGCTTTGAGCCTGCCCTTCCGAATATTGGCAACCCACCTGAACCGATTCCAGCCCGAACCCTTGCAGACCCGCAGCGGCCCAAAATCGAACTATCACACCTCTACTTGTTCAGCTCCAAAGTTATGTCTCAGTGGCTTCTCCAGCAAAACACATTTGCATTTTCATGCCTCTGCAGTGTCGAGATGGACGACCGAACTTGGGGCTCGCTTCAGGATATCCTCGAGCCCTCGCTCCCTTCCATAGAGTCATTGACTCTCACAGATTGTACGTCGTTCTCCCCCTCTTACTCGTCTCCGTCTACAGCTAAACCATGCAGTTACCATCCCAGCGCATCTCAACCTGATGAAATTACCCGCATTGCGGCTTCTCGACGTCTGCTGTCGCAAAGTCCGATCTTGGTTATAAGGGCTTAGGAAGGCTTACAGAGTTATAGGCCGCTTATAATTGACTTACAGCTAGGAAATAAGTACTTATAACTGCCTATAACTCAGCCCCCCTTTTTCCAGCACTCTCCCGATTATTTTCCTCCTCAATGTTTTTGGGGATACCCAAACCTACTCACGGAGCAGGTCACCCATCCATTTGTAGTGTTTTTGAGAATTATTTCAGCACTTCTGTGAGCTGTGGAGCCGCTGTGGGGCCTCCACCCGTTGTCCGGAGCTCGGTACATAACTCATGTCATGACCTTGCAGTTGGCCCCAGATGTGTATGCGCACGCTCCGACTCATGTGTTGGTTCAACCACTGTATCTATCTATCTACATGGACTTAGATTACAATAATGTTACTTCTGTTACCAAACCAAAAAGTTGACTATTAGTACTGTAGGGTAGTCTCTCCTAGACAGACGCTACAACAAGAACTTCCTCGTACCTCGGTTTGTTGTAACTGTAGGGAGTCGTTAAGAAAGTAAGCCCTCCAGCGAGTGGGCGACAGCATTTTCCCAGCTCCACCAACATACGTCATAAGCTCCAATAACTGCCCTTAAGCGCTTAAGCACTTATAAGTCCTGTAAGTTCCGTAAGTACTTACAGATACATATAGTCGATTTTCGAGCCTTATAGACCCCCTTGAAATCTTACAGAGTTATAGGGCCTTGTAGTCACTTACTGTGCCAAGTTGTAGGGAGGCAACGGTCACGGGTAACGGAGGCGCCGTTGCGTTGCCTATTTTCTGGTCGGTCACGGTAACGGTAGGGTCCGTTGCCTTGAAAAAATCGTGACACAGAGAAAGAATAGTTCAAAAGAATCTGCTGGTGCTGGAAATGAGGTAAATTAGCAAGAGGCTCACCAAGACATATCTCCTAACACCAGATATGTGCACAGAGTGTCTGAATTCACTCCAACCCGCCCCGGAAAAAGTAATCCTGTTGCCTTTTTAAGCAACGGTCACGGCTCACGGCTCTGTGGTTGCCTAAAAAATAGGCAACGGCCACTTGTCACGGTCCGTGGGCCGTTGCCTCCCTACAACTTGGCACAGTATGCCCACACATAACTTAGATCAGACTTTTGCGACAGCATACGGCACAACCGTCACGAACGGCTCATGTCTGCCCTCTTGCGACCACCAGCGCACCCGAAGCTGCGCATCGTCACCATTCGGATTGACATTCAGCTCTACGCCGACTCGCCGAGGAGTATTCTTACACTTTCGACGAGTTCCGGAGCGATGCCAGCGCTATCGCCGCAGTGCATCCAGTGCAGCGTGTGGATTTCTATTACAACACTAACGACCACCAGAAGGAGACCATGAAATCTTTCTTCAGATCAGACGTCGTATACTGTGTCAATGTGTATGGAGGCAACGTAACGCGTAACGCTAGGTCGAAATTGTTGCCTAAATTTGCGGGCGTAACGCGTAACGTAGCAGTGGTTGCTAGAAATATAAATTCCATTTTTAATGTATTTTTTTCCGCCAAAAAAGTGTTGCAAAATTGAATTTTTTGCAAGGTGTTTAATCCTAGTGTTGAGGTCCTATGGGATGCCCTGGGACAATTGCAGGCCATAGGGCTTCACGGAAGCCATTGTCGAAAAAACTGCACCCAAATCTCACACCTTCATTCAAACATTTCCATGGGGTTGTTGCCTAATTTCGCCGAGATTAAGCAACGTAACACCTAACTCGGACGCCGTTGCTACACAGAAACCTAATTTCTTCGTAACGCCTCCGGCGCGGTTGCCTCCATACACATTGATACAGTAGGTCCAGTTGTTTCAATTCCACCGCGCTGACGATATAAAATTACAGATACAACACAAAGTCCATTTAGTTTGAGTCCATCTATCTCTAATTTACAACACCGTCCATGGTCGGGCATAAAATCTCATTTTTACGTGCGGTCGTAACCGTTGAACAATCACTGCGAAGATAAATTAACCGGTGCGCACAAGAAACCAACATAACACACCATAAAATCCGACCACGCGGGCCCCTCGCCCGCCCATCTGCATTCCATTGGCGGTGCGAACCTCGGTGGGGGGAGCGAGAAGCGGACGGTCCTGTCTTCTGGAGGCGGCGGGCTGTCCAGAATTGAACATTCTGATGGCCGCCTGATGTCAAGGCGGGGCTCGTACGGTCCATCCGGCATGGGGACTTCAGGCAGTACCAGCGAGTTGCGCCTGGGCCCATTCTGCGCGGGCCGTCTTGAGAATACTCGTTTTAAATCCAAGGACTCGGCTAGAATGTTCGCAAACAATTAGACGCTAAGCTCCGGTCGACGGGTGCAGTGAAACGTACGTTTCGCGGCCTTTTCTCCCTTCTTGCCGTCGAGAAATGGTAAGGGCATTATCAGGATCGCCGAGACTCCACTCTGCCCCAATAGATAGTAAGCACTCCCGTATTCAAACATCGCAACTGATTCAACTCACAATGACCATGTCCACGCATCGGGACGGATAGTGGCGGAGCTTTCTCTTCCTGGACACAGAGTCGCCGTCACTCGAGGAAGACGAAGCTGTTGACTCAACGGACGGACTTGGCGACGGGCGAGGCTTGCGCTGAGATGAGCAGCGATGGAGTGGGATAGTCGGCCGCGCTGTTCGCGAAGAGGGCTTCCGCGAGAGAGAGATGAAGCTTGAGCGTTTGGAGGAAGAGCTGTGAGTGGGGGCGGAGGAAGCCATGTTTTCGCAAACGGGGGTCACCTCGACTTATATATGGCCGCGGAAGCATGCCGATCGTCCAAGACTGTCTTGGGTTTTTGCTGTCTCAGACCTGCTTCGCAATTTCTTCTGACCTCAGCATGTGAATACCCGTCAGTTTTGAGCTTTGATTTCCACTGCAATTCCAACCTATCTGAGTACGACACTATCCTTTAAGCACTTCAAATTTGACTTCAACTTTTTACCCTCACGGCGACCTTCAAGGCAGTGCCCGATCATCACAACACCCCTATTTATTTTTTAACTACAGGTAAGAAGCATCATTACAAGGGTGGAGCGCTCATTAATTTCTTACTTCACTGGGCATCAGGTTTGCCCCTCAGAACTTCGAGTTCGGAGACGGAGTTGTGCTGATAACTTTGAGCTTGCAAGTTCGGTGTTAAAATCCGGTTCAGGGGTATCAAACAGGGGGAAGCGGCCCAAGCCGGCAAGAAATGACCTTTTACACCTTCCCGCAGCAGTTTAGCATTTTATTTTCAAGCCAGACCAAGGCTGAACTTTGGCTGAACGCAAGAGGTGCTCGATCTCTGGATCATGGAATAATTCCCACGACCCTCCCTCCCCCCAAAAAAGGCAATTCTGAGTCAGCGGCAAGTCAGCGGCATCAACGCGGCACCACTAAACATCTACAAAGAAATTGGAGCACATATCGTGGCAAGTACAAGTCGTTTTATTGGACTGCACTGTTCGCTGCGCCGCCCAAAATTGTGAGCAGCGCACTCACAAGAAATATTCAGACGCTGCCGGCCATCACCGTGTGATCACATCACGCTACGTAATCGAATTCCACGATCCAGAGATCAAGCACCTCTTGGCTGAACGAATAAAATGCCCTTGGCAACCCACGCCATGATGTAGGGTAGAAACTGTAAGCAGACCTCTCCCGAGTTCCGTTAATGCTGGTGGACCCTGATATCGGCACTCCTTAACGTTGTCAACTTATAAGTGCAGGACGGTTTTAAAAACTCGCATGTAGCAAGACTACCCCACATTATTGTTTGATCAAAGTCCCTCCAGAGTGCATCCAGCGGTACTTGTTCTCGGTCAGGTCGTACATGCCAGTCAGTCAGATTTCAAAAGCGCGTCGTTTGGCTTTAGAATTTACATTTTTGTGATAGCCCGAATTCGTAACGTGCAAGACAAGATTTTTCGGCCAAGGTTGATCACTTAAAGCCGCCAGCCAACCATCCGTTCTCGACATGGAAACCGTATGTGTTGTGCGCCGTTGGAGTCCCCTTTATACTTCCCCAGGGATTTTTGGCAGGTCCAACGGCGCGGCACCGGCGACACGCAGCGTTGCCGCGTCACCTTCCGCTTCCTCGCGAGTGTACGCCTATAACATGCATTGTCAATGGGTGAATATGTTGTTCTTGTCACACAGACGTACCGTAAGCAGAGTGGGTAGTTTACGCTCCACGAGAAGCTTCAAGGTCGTCGCCCACGTATATCAGGGGAGCTGGGCAGACGCCCCAGAATTGAAAGCAATGCAGAAATCGGGATCTTCGAACTCATTGCCTTGTCTTTCCACGAAGTCGTGGTACGCCCTGAAAATACGATAAGTTACATTGAGTAATCTGGAGCGGGAACCTGCCAGTGATTAAGAACTGACCCGGCAACACATTCAAGCACATATGATCCACCCAGCGCGACGCAATGACTGGAAGATTATGAGCGAAAAGACCATCAAGGGAAAAAGAACATATACGAGCATACTCCCTGGTCACGCAACTTGAGTACGGGGACCTCTGGACCGCACATGACGAGCTATTGGCAGATCGGTGAGCATTAATGCCCTGCGCATGAGACCCGCTCGCACCTTCAACATCTTCACCTCGGGCGTGCGATGCAAAATTTCCTGGAAGACACGGCAGCAGTTCACTTCCCTGTCGTCGGCGCCGAGAATCTGCTCGCGTTGAGTAACGCTAGGGAAGTCAAGAGCAGAAATAAAATACGAACGTGCACGGTAAGTGTATCTTTCTTGGTCCAGTCATCATCGTTGTGTAGTTTTCCAAGTCCATACAAAATTGACATGGCCATCGCAAGAGTATCGGAGGCGGCAGTGATCAGGAATGTGAGAGGAAACGTCGTTGGCATACCGAACGACTTGCGAAGTTCACCATCGAACTCGCCTTGCCACGAGCGGCCCTCCAGAGACACCCACCCAGATTTGACGCGTTTCGGGATCCAGACGAGCTGATTTTGACGGTCGAGCCAAGACGTCATCATGGACTCGAACATGATCTGTCCGCGAGTGAGCTTGTTCATTTCGCATTGAGACAGACCATCACGCAAATCCTCGGATGCGCCTTGATGAAGCTCGCGGGCAGCCTCCTAGTGCGCGGGCGAGCAGCAGAAGCTGAGCATGCACTCAGGGCAGGGGGTCAGGCGTGTCGTTTTGTCCCCGGTCGGGACGTTTATCGCAGCCTCCATCCGCATCACCATGTCGGTGCGCGTGCTGAGGGAGGAAAACAAGATTAATGAGCGCATGAGAAACTGGGAGCGAGAGTGTCTAACCAGACTATGCATCTTGGTTCAGCGTCAAGCCAGGAATTCTCTACTGCAGCCGATCTTTGAAACGTCATGATCAGTGCACACGCAGAACGACAAAAACCAGTACCTCTGCAGGGAAGACAGGCAGATATTTATTTGATGATCCGTCAGTTCACGTAGTTTTCGGAGGTCGGTAATTGGCTGCTTGGGGAGCAAAGATACGAGTCTCGCCGCCGCAAGGGAACTTTTTAGATTGTTCTCGAGCGAGCTGAGATCCTTGCACATGGGTTTGTGCGCTTTCCAGTCCGCCTGGCCAACAAATCAGGAATGCGGAGTATTTTCAATGAAACACTCACGTTTCGGCACTCTGCGATGAGGACAAAAAAAAATCAGCGTGCCACTCGACTTAGACTCCGACGCAACTCCGACGTACCTGTACCACAATAGCTGATCCGGCGGCATCCACCGCATCTAGAGAGCTGAACGTCCGTCTCCTTCCAACACTTGTGGCAAGCCAATCCCATTCGTGCTGGCAAAGGACCGAGCTCTGCGCCATGCTGCATCGTGGTTTGCAGACAAAGAGATTGGCCATCAACTTGATGTGATCAGAACCTGGAAACTTCCGACGTGCCGAACGCGTGAAATAGAATCCCAGCCCCAGGACTCGTTCCGCGGCAAACCTTCCGGACGCGGCACTGCGCACATCAGGCTTCCTCCCGGTAAGAGTCAAAGCAGCTCGAGGTTTTAACCCCAAAACCTTTCTGATGGGATGAAAATAGCACGGTGCCGCCATCCGTTAGGTCGCATCGCCGTATGTTCATATTTGCGTTGGAAAGCTTGGTCTCCGCTTTAAAGGACGGTCAGCGTTTAAATTCTTGATCTATTAGTGACATACTAGTGGTCTGGATCGGTACAGTACATATGGAGTGCGTGACGAATATTATTGACGAGATTGCGGCTTCCCTCCGAATTCTGATTTTAAAAGATTAGGATGTGAAAGAAGGTAACGTTGTTCCAACCTAATGACATAGAGTTTCCTTTCTTCTTTTGGCGGATTCGGGCATCTCGGGGATGTTCAAAAGATGCGAACCAAGATTAATACAGGATTCACAACCGCAAAGGGAGATCAAATTTATATGGTACCCCAGAACCCGGAAGTAATCGTTGACTCGGCTCAAGAGCGCTTAAACGCCCCCTTCTCGCTCCACCCGATCGAGAAATAATAATCACTCGAATATCCTTTCACAGCCGCCCACGCCACGTCAAGAGCCGTCAGCACTTCCTCGGCTGCGTCCAAACGGATGTCAGGGTAATTTCACTGGGCATAGCGGGAGAAATTACGCACGCAACGGACCCTTTTCCAAATCCACCAGGTTCTACGATAATAATTAAAATTTTGTAAAATACAAGGAAACCACCCCACCTCCTCAATGTGCTTTACACTCGACCCACCGATGATCACGGCGTCGCCGGCTTCCCGGTTTATGAGCGAGTGGTGCGACACTTAGCGTATGGCGATTTCTTGCATGGTGAGTCTGTGCGCGGTTGCAACGGTGCGGACTTTGGCGAGCGCTGCGAAGAACTCGGGTTTCTAGAATCTACGAGGGAAAAGATTGGGAAGGGAGATGAGATATAGGAGTACCCCACCTGCTGCGATATCCCTGGCCCTGACAATGAGAAACATACATATGCTAAATTTCGAATTCGCACCTTGCCCAAGAGGGTAGTGGGGTCGTACCGCGACCCGGGCTCGGGTGTGGCATCTGCCGAGCTATAGCGGTTGGTGACGAAGCCTCCGGCGACTGCACCCTGTTGTTAAAGGAGGGACATGATGAAAAACAGGGTGTAGACGCACGCGGGTTGAACCCGTAGAACGCGATGTTGAACTTGCGCAGGGTGTGGAACAGCTCTGGCTCGACGAGGCGGTGGACCACGTTATAGATCCCCTGGAACACGCTCGGCTGCACGTATCCACGTTCCTTGCAGATGACCGCCATCTCCGCCACTTCAGCGCTGCGTAATTTGAGTAAGTCAGTGTGCCGATGTTCGATTTAGATTAAGACGGAGTAACGAACGCCATATAGTTGCTGGTTCCAAAACGCGCAAAGTGCCCCTCGCGGTAGAGGTCGTCAATGGCCTTCAGTGTGACCTCAAATGGCACCGTGCGGTCCGATCCGTGGAGGTACCAGATGTCGATCTTCCTGTTGAGCAAATCAGAATCAACGATGGGTCGGATTGAACGGCTTGATTGAAAATGCGTACTTCGTGTTAAGCGCCTTGAGCGAAGCGAGTAGGGCTTTGCGTATGCTCTACCACCGAGGTATAAGGCATGGCATGAAGAAACACAAAAACACGAATAAACCTCCAATGTGTGCGCCCCAGTGACCTCCGGCATGAGCTGTTTGAACGTGAGTCTGCGAAGTGCAAAAGGTCCAGCATACGCACCGGATGCGCGGGGAGAAGCTTTGTGCCAATTGTAACACCCTTCTTCTGCCAATCGATGCTTCCAATGAGCTGCTCGGCCATCTGAGGGTAGTTTTTTATTAAGGAGAGGAAGGAGAGGAAAAAGAGCATAATTTATACCTGATGGTGCCCGTGCTTGAGGAAAACATCTATAATGGCCTCGAGGTCTTCCAGTGTTTATCCGCGCTGCGTGCGCTACATACTCCGGTGCACCCACCGCTAGGGTTCCCTGTGTTCAAATTATGTTAGAACAGAAACAATGTTGGTTGAAGAGATGCACAAGAACGACGGGAAGAGCAGAGTTGGTGGTGGTCATGTTGTGTTGAAGTCAAAAGCTCGAGAGAATTGTGTTCGCTAGATACACGCCATTGAGCCTTATCACAACCTATTCTGGGCCGAGTGACATTCCGGTGTTGAGTCAGAGTGCGGCCCGTGCCGACGGAGTGAGTTGACCTTGCCTTAAGCGCCATATTCCCAGGGGATGGGCTGTCCTTCCGATGACTTGGAATCCGCGAGTCAGCATAAAGAAAGTTAGCGACGAGGACCTAGTATTTTCGCTCGCTTCGTTGAGCTTTGTCCTCGCTCATCTTTCGGATGGTCAACGCCGTATATGTTCGACTTTTTTCTGTGCTCGCTCGAGTCAACTACTTAATCTGCCATCGCAATCCGAGTCTTTTTCCGGAGTCACGTTGGCATTAGCGACACCGACTCGCATTAGCAGTAAGGTTTCCGAGCTGGTTCCCGGCTGGGGTTCTGTACATTTGCGCGCCCGTCGCAACTTGTTTGAACAAAGTAAACTTGAACATGCCGAAATCACGATCGGCAATCACTCGGCTTGCAAAGCCGGCGGCTCGGCTTTACGTGACTCTCTCCTTTCTTTCTTTCCTTCCTACACCGCTATAGCCTACGAGCCATTTGCTTCTCTCCTCAGACGTACGTAGCAAGACACATTCTGAACCTCACTCAGTCGTTTACATCATCCCTGCAGATGTTCACCGCAAACCAGGACCTCACTCGCGACTGGAACGAATTCCTTCACCCGCTCATCGCCACGCACTTCAGCACCAAGCCCCTCTTCGATCCTCCCCAGAGAGCGACACCACCACCACCTTCATCGACACCGAAGGCCGCAGCATGTACCTCGGCCACACCGACGCCTGGTGCTTCGTCCCCCGGTTGCTAGCGCTGCTCGAGACTGGAAACGACGGGAGTATCGAGATCGGCGAGCCTGACAGGGTCAGTGCTTCGTGTCTTACCTAGCATGCGCCCACCGGCTGATTTATGCGGCTGGATTGACAGGGAAACCTATTCTTCACCTTTCAAAAACACGAGCCGTCGGGCAAGTGGGTCGTCAGTCAGACTAGGATCAATCTGTACGGCCTTGTCGGGATTTTTACGGACTATGTGGTGGTGGAGAGCCTGGAACCGTTTACCAAGATGTTGAAGGGACTCGAGGAAGCGGAGGACAACTGATGCCGTCGTTAGTTTTGCCTGCACATGCCGAAATGACGGATGTTGAACTATCTTAGGTGTAATTAGCAGAGAACGAGCACGAATGTTCCAGCGTCTACGTGTTTTTTTTCGTTTAGATAATCGTTGGTTCACCGTCCTTTGTCTCGCCGAGGACCGTTCAACATCCGAAACCAAATTATTTTACCGAGATAATGCTTCTCGTGAATTTATAGCATTGACAGACCAGCGTTAACACTACCGCTTGATACTTCCTCGATTTCCCGCGTCCTAACTGTCGCATACTCAGGATGTCCTCCGGGAACTTTCGAAGCACTTAGTCCTACCTTTTACTGTTCTACTGCCAGTATATCGGTCTACGTGAAAGGTCATACAGAGAAGGCCACTCCCGGGTAATTCCTGAACCTGCCGCCTTGAACCGGCTCGGCCCTACACCAACTACACTAACTATGTCAACCTACCTGCATTTTTCCTGATACTATCGGCCGGGTTGCAGGCGACACTTGGGTAATTCATTGATCGTGGTGCAAAGAAATGCGTACAATGTGCTGCTACAAAGTAATACTGTGTCACGATGTCGACAGCGCAGCTCGTCGCAGTTCCTCCAGCTCGGCCCACGGCGGGAGCCAAAACATCTGCGGCAGCCGATCCCAAAAGCCCTGCCTGTCGGTTTGGCACCGCGCGCTGGCCGCTTCCATGCACGCGTCACACACCCCCATAAATTTCATTTCAGTCAAGACCTCGTGGCTAGTCTCGAGCGGTGCTCTCATCGGCACCCTCTGTAGATTGTCGCGAGCGATGTTATGGCGCGTGAGGCTGCATGCCTCCCAGTGAGATGGGCCGACGGAGGGGTCAGAAAGGAAGGCGATGCTGGTGGGGAAGTATTCGGTCTGTTCCGCGTGGCCGACGAGGCACGGCGCGCGCTCCTTTTCGCCCAGTGCATTCCACCCTGGCTCGGAGATGATCGCCGATACGGAACTTTTGCACAAGATGTAATAAATTGAGGGGAGGAGCCAAAGCGCGCCGACTTCGGTGGCGACTTTAAGCGCGGTGAGCGTGTCGGGGAGCTTTGGGATGGTCTCGCTGTCGTGATCCCTTCGGATGTCGTACTCTGCTAGCGTCGTAGGATATATGGATTCCATGTGCTCAAGAGCACGGCGACGCAAAGGAGGTGCGTCGCATTTGTACGAGAGGCGAAGGGTTCCGACGACATCCTTAAACCCAGGCTGTGCCCAGGAAGCGAGGAAAACGCTGAAACAAATTGTATTATCATCTCGACTCCGGACGTTTTGTCCCGAGAATGAGCTCACCTGGAGTAAAACATCGCCTTTAGGAAGCCCTCAACCTCATCCGGGTCATCCTCGAGCTTGACGACGGGGAATCCATCCATGGTTTCGGTCTCCGCCGAAGCAGGCTCAGGGAAGGTAGACATGTCTGCAAAAACAGATGACTGGGCCTTGAGGAATCCCGCAAAGACGCGGAATAAGCGAGGGCCCGCGCGCAGCACAACAAGGTCGGGAGAGAACCACAAATCCTCTGCTCGTTGCAGGGAAGTGGTGTCGGACATGATGGGCAAAAGCAAGTAGTGTGACATCACCGAATGCGTCAAGGTCGTGATGTCGGCAAGCGCCGGGGCTTTATGTAGGGATTGAATTTCTCGCGCGCGGGATAGTACAGTAAATAATGCCCTTTAAGACTATAGAGCCACCCAACCATCTTTTTGTTTGAACTTTAATTGGTGCCCAAATTAAAACGGAAACAGTAAGTAATTACTAAACGTTTGTTGCTTAATGTAATGCTTTCAGTTCATTTTCACAGCCTATACAATCAGTCGGCCAAGTTGCCTTTGTCTTCTGTTCAAACCAGATTATGTAGAACGTACTTATTTGCGAAATCATCTCCTTGCATCGTTCGGCTCGAACACGAATTTGAACCTAGTTGAAACCAATCTGATCATTCTTACTACGTTGCACTCGGTTCCATCGTTGACGTAGTCACTCATCCGAACCGCGGCCTCCAAGAACTCTTAGAACTCCGCGGTGGTAAGTACCCAACTGAACACCGAGAGCGACTAAATCGGGGTCCGGGATTGGCGTCGCGGTCTACATTCCGCGTGGACCCATACTAAATCGGAGTCTTAATTACTTAGTTACATTACGAGGATAACGTTCAACGATATACCACATCGTCCATCGTAGGCGAGGCGGTGACTTCGACGCCGAGGATGATTTCCAGGTCCGCATATATTATTTACATAGTGGTGCCAGTGGTGGAGGCTCGCACCTTTCCCAGTCATCTCGGCCCGTTCGACGTACGACGCGATGTGAGCGCCGGAGATATTCTGGGAGGGGTTGGTGTAGTTCTTGGGCAGGGAGAATAAGCACGACCGCGGGCGACCCATGTAAAGGCCCGCGGTCCGTGGGGCGGAGATGTCGGAGCCCGTTCAATGCAGTTTTGATTAACAGTCCAGTCTAATTCTACGGTGGCATTGTTTTTGAGCTGAAATTGCGACGGAACGAACGAACTTTCAGGAGTTTTCGAGACGAGAAAACCTCCGAGGCCTGCGGATGCACTGGCATGCATTTTTGCCAGACCGTTCTTGGACAGCGGCCTTCTCTGGAAACAACATTTGATTTTCTTCAGATCTTGGTATTGTTCAGAATCATGTGAGCGTACGATCGTAATGAAGGATTTGCCTCCCGACATGTACATTTTTGAGATACTGCCAAGGAGCTGCCCAGTGCGCGTGCGGTATAATCCAGCGCGGTCCGGGTTAAAGGCATCCAATACAATGCATACCTGAGGACTTGCACAAAAAGGTTGACGCCAGCTTAGACTTCCTCGCTAGCGTCAACCCGCGACCGACTCGTTCGGGCCCTCGCCCTCTGCTTTAATGGCGGCGACCGAAAGTGATTTGAGCAGCCCACTCAAACAGGGTGTTTTCGAATTCGCACCGCAAAGATAGCGCAAGTGATGCCTTGTCGAAAGAATCGCCTTCTACGACTCCCTGCGCTTCCAGCTTTTGGGCCGCATCGGAGTCGGGGTTACAGGAAATCGCGGGTGGGGCCTGGAAGAATAATGTATCTCGAAGTCACACCCGGAATTAGGCTGAGTACGACCTTGGGTACCTACTACCGGTTGCGCCAGACCGAGACGATGCGGGTGGAGGCCGTGGAACGGGGCTTAATTCGTGAATATGATTCGCGGTCTTGAATACTTGAACTGTGGGGTCCTGAGTATATTCGGTTATGATTATAGGCAAGATTAATCTGGGAAACTTAGCCTCGAGCCTAAGACCTAGGATGGGCAGAACGCGAATATAATTCACGGGTGAATGTTTGAACTGTGAATCCGCTGTATGTCATGATTGTAATATGTGTGGACGAAGAAGAAATTGAATCCCGCAAGCGGAGGCATCACCGCGCCGCAGTGAAACTGAAATATCGTGGTTTCTCGGCCCCGGCCCAATTTTTTCGAATATTTACTCGCGTTGTGGTCGTTGTGCCAGGGGAGGGTAATTCGGAAACCGGAGCCGTAGCCGGAGCTGGAAATTGCATCGTGGAGGTGAGTAGACAGTAGTGATGAGCTTGACGTCTAAACACCTTTGCTCTACGTTAACCAACGCCACGCCATACTAACAACGCGTTCAATATGAATACTTATCCACCTTAGGTCGTATCCTGAAACGCGGAGAATACGCGTCAATCCCGTTGAAAAAAAAACTGCACAAGGACACGTACACACCTGCAGACGTGAGTGTCTGTTATATTTCGACACCATTGCATTGAGGCGTCGAAACTCTTTGAAATGTACTTATATGTTTTGACTTGGAGGATACCGGCGGTACCGCGGGCTGGGATGTAACGCCGATGGGATGTACGTACACAGACGATCCGCTGTGGCATGCCGGAGTCGCAGGGATGCGCTGGACGGAACAGGAGGTGGAGCTTGAGGAAGGAAACGGGAGGGAGGACCGCCGCGAGGAGTTGGACCGGCTTTTGAACGCAGATAATTACCTTAAAGCTTGATACATGCCTTGCTGGCGAATATAAAGATGTGTCCACCTACAGCGACAGACCTCGACACATACTTGAATCAAGGGTGGGGTAACGAATGAGCCCGTGGAGTCCGGGTGGCGATCCAAAGCAGCGCGGCGCGAGCTGTCTTGGACGGCGACGATGCCTGACCTCGAGCGGTCCACGACATCGGCACGGCAAGTCGTTTGAGTTTCCAGGTACAGACTCTTCAAGTTCTTCCCGTCTTTTAGTTTGCAGCCTAGCATATATCGGAGCCGACTCGGAGGGCTCTATGGATAGACCAAGTATGAGCCTGCTTGCACGCAAGTAAACGAGGCAGGTGAACGCGGCGACAGAAGGTGGAAAGAAAGTTGAAGACAAAGGGACACGAGGGAACGCCAATCGCGATCGGATGCGGGGAGTGCGGAAGGGGCCTAAAGTTGCAAGCGTTTGCTGAGCGAGCTTTAGCACGCGCGAGTGACGAGGCTTATGGGTCAGAATAAAATAAGTCCAATTGTTAAAGGGGCCGTCCGCGTATTCTGAGGCGATACAATGCCGAGGCAGGGTTTTATAGGTGAGGACGTCTGCCATGGCCGGTGCGTGCTCCCAGTTTTCTTTGCCAGCTCCATGAAGGTTAAGTAGTGTTACATCCAACATTGGGCTGTTTCGGCCAGCCATAGACGCGAGACGCCGTCCGGAGACTTGAAAGCCCAGCGCCGAGTGCTGAGTGCAAGCATGTTGTGGTTGTCTGCAAGGGCACTGCACCCGCGGTGGCGCCCGGCCCGGGCGCTGCCTCTCTTAATACCATCTTGATACCATCTCTAGATCTCTTTGCTCTCACCATGCTCGCTTGAAGCCACGAGAACACAGAGAGAAACAGAGAAGAAAGAAGGAATTAGCATGACGTTGCGGGTGTCTTTTGGAGCGTGACGCACCCCGCTCGGATTCGCTCTTCTGATTCCAAAATTCAAAATCATCTCGTACTGACGCTGCTTGCCATCCCGTGAATGATAGTATGTGCTCGCCCCTTTCATTCGAGTCTTCCACCTCCCTTCCGACGCAGGCCGACCAATGCTCCTTCCCGCCTTAGACGCCCCAAACCGTCGCGCGCCTTCCCGCCGCTCGTCATCGCCGCCCGACATTCTTTTCACTCAGACGTGCCAGGACGGCGATGGGCGTCAGATATATGCGATATATACACGACGCCGAACAATGCTTTCGGGCGGGTGCGAGATACATCTGGCGTGTGCGCGTCCCTCTACTTCGTCTTCGTCTTCCCCCCTTCCGACTCGATATTGATATTATCCTTTTCCTGCAGTCGCAGTTGGTCGCCTGATGCATGGACGACGTTTTCTTGCGGGTGAGTCTTCCTTTCACTTTCCGTTTCCTTCCGGTCTCTACCGCCACGATGGCGCAGATTCGGTAATCCCTTTCATACATCGGACGCGCCAGGACGGCCGTGGGCGCGCGGCAACGGTGCGGGATACAAGATACATGTGTGGCGTGTGCGCGTCCGCGTCCCTCTACTTCGACTTCGGCTTCCACGTTCTTCCCCCTTCCTTCCCCCTTCCCCCTTCCTTGTCCTACTCTTACTAACTAACACGTCCCCAGATACCGCGCGACTGATAGCACCACCGCGCCCAACGACGCCTCTTCCTGTTATTTTCGCATACCTACCTTGTCGCGGAGCGGAGGCAGCAGGGGCAGGGCGTCGGCGCGTGGTGCGGTGCATACATGCAGCAGGGGCAGGGCGTCGGCGCGCGTGGTGCTGATGTGTCCGTGCGCATCTGTGCGCTCCGTCAGGCTGGGAGTGTCGGAGCTGCCGGGGACGGTGGTGCGTCCAACGGTGCGCGCGCTCCTGCGGCGCGCGTGCTGCTCATGCGTCCGTGCGCATGTGTGCGCCCTTCGCGCCCCGCTCCAAAAAGGGAGCCCGAGGCGTTCAGCAGGAGCAAGGCGTCGGCGTGCGTGGTGCGTGGTGCTGATGCGTCCGTGCCCTCCGTCGGGCTGCCGGGCCCCGCCCCAGAGGGAGCACGAGGCGTGTAGCAGGGCGGCGTCGGCGCGATGCAAAAGGTGCACGCGCTGCAGCGGCTGATGTGCCCCGTACGCGCATCTATGCGCTACGTCGGCCGCGCCCCAGACACGGAGCCCGAGGCGTGCACGCAGCGCGCGTAGTGTCGATGCGCCCGTGCGCTCCGTCAGCGCTGGGAGTGTCGGAGCTGCCGCGTCCGCGTGCCGGGGACGCTGTGCGGTCTCGATCATCTCGATCTCCGGAGGTGGATGCTTGCGCGCGCGCGCGGGTGTCCCTCTGCAGGAACGATGAGGCGATCCGGGTGGATGTCACTCGGATCCGTGCACCATCGTCGTGGTCGAGGCGGCGTGCTCGTAAGCGTGAGCGAGCGTGCTTGTGCTTGTATCCCTCCCTCCCCTTGCCCATCGCTTCCTTTCCTCCCCCCCTCCCCGATGCTCATCGCTTCCTTTCCCTAATCTCTAATCTTCCCTTTTTCTTCCCTTTTTCTTTTGTTTTCTGGAGCGAAGCCGGCGCAAGAATGCCACGGGTGCATGCGTGGTCGCGACGGTTCTTGAGGCCCACACGGAGAGGCGGTGTGGGGTTGGGTTTGGTGACGAGCAGGACCGAGTGCGTACGGATGGGTGCGCTCGGTGCGCGGGGCTGAGCGGATGAGGGAAAGATCGATTCTGTGCGCGGAGCTGGCGCTGACGCTTGCAGTGCGCAACGGCTACGCGGGACGGAACGCGGACCCCCCCCGTGGATGTCTCTGCGCTTGCGTGTATGTGTATCTTTTTATGAACGAGCTGTGAACGCGATGGTGGGACCGGCTCGAGCTCGTCACGCCATCCGTACCGCTCTTCCTTCCATTTCCATTCATTCTTCCCTTGCACCTCCCTTTGCGACCGCACGCTGATTCGATATACATTCGTATTTCCTGCAGGCGGTCGTCTGATCCACGGAGGACGTTGTCTGCGGGTGAGTCTTCCTTCCTTTCACTGCTTGGTTTCTTTCCCTTTTCTTTCTTCCCCCTCTTTATTCCGGTCTCCCGCCGTCACGGCGCTGCAGATTTAGGGATTCTTTTCAATTCGGAGGACATCGGAGCGCGACAGGACGGTGATGGGTGTCAAAGATATGCGATATATACACGAGACGGCCGTGGACGCTCTTTCGGCAGCGGGCGCGAGGTCCGGCTGCCCGTCATGCGACGTTTTCCCTCTGCTTCGGCTTCCTCTTCCCCCTTTCACGTTCCCCCTTCCTCTTCCCCCCTTCCACGTCCTTCCCTGCTCTACTCTCACTCTTACTCTCACTCTTACTAACATGTCCTCAGATACCGCGCGCCCAAGACGAAGACGAAGACGAAGCGCCGTCTCCCGCTATTTTCCCATACCTACCTTGTCGCGGAGCAGAGGAGAGGGGCCCGGAGCCCGATACATGGAGCAGGGCGTCGGCGCGGCGCGCGTGGTGCGAATAGTGCCGATGCGTTCGTGCCTGTGCGCTCCGCCAGCGCTGGGGGTGTCGGAGCTGCCGGGGCAGAGAGGGAGGGAGCCCGGCGTCGGCGCGATGCAAATGGGCGCGCGCGCATAGTGCTGATGCGTCCGTGCACCACCACCACCACCGTCGTCGTCGGGGCGGGGCGATGCTGCCCATTTCGGCGGCAGCGGGAGCGTGCTCGAGGGCTGCCTTGCGGTACGCGCGTATCCGCGTATCCGTCCCCGAGACCGGATTAGAGCAGGACATGCTTACGCTTGTATTCCTCCCCCCTCCCCTCGCTAATGCTTCGTTTCTATCCTTCTCTGTTTTCTTTTCGTTTTGTTTTGTTTTTTCTTGGAGCGAAGCCGTCTGACGTCGGCGGGTGCATACGTGCGGGACGGTTCTTGAGGCCCACACGGAGATGCTGTTGGGTGTACTCGAGGAGATACGAGACCGAGCGCGTACGGATGGGTGGAACGCGCTGCGGCGGCGGCGACGCGTATCCAGGGATGGCTCGCTCTGCGCTGGGCTGGCGCTTGCAGATGCGCAACGGCAACGGCTACGCGGGAGGGAACGCGGAACGAGGACCTGCGCGTATCGGTATTCTCCCCCGTGAATGTCTCTGCGTGTCTTTTTTTTTATGATGCGAAGGACGCTTTCGTCGTATTCGACGTGTATTCCATGCTCCTCCTCCTGAACCCATCCTCCTCGTCGTACGTGTTTTCCGTCCTTCCTGACACACTTGCTAATGTCTTCCGCAGCTTGTGTAAGTGGCGAAGGGCGGGTGACGCGCGTTTTGTAGCGCCATGAAGCGGGTGTGGTACACATCGAGCGCTGATTCACAGACGACGCGGTGCCCGATTTGGATCCACTGACGGTGGGGAGATTCGAGTCTCTGGGGATAGACTGGACGCTCGCACGCGCCTTGCGCTGCGGGCGTCTACAGGCGCCCTGACGGAGCATTCCATTCGCTAACACCGTACTTCGAGTTATCTACCTCGTTCAACGCGCGCGCTTGTCTTCAGAACTCGGAATTTAACAGCTTGGACAATACCATACCACTTTGAGCAGTACTTGACACGGCAATGCTTCTGTTAAAAAGAAAGTTGATTCCTGGCAGTAGGATATATCATACTTTGTAATTAGAGATGCGGTAGGATAAATCAGGACCGTCTAATCAGAGCTCTGTCGGATGCATCACCTCAGAGATACACACCCATGGGGGTACTGGGCTCGCTACAGTAGCACCGAACAGCTGCCAGGCTGTCATCTGAAGATCAGCAGCTGGGTGTTGTCGTGATGTACGCCGAGCTCACTGCATTTTTAGTCTGTATCCAGTTTCCTCAATGTCAGTAGTTATCTCACTGTGGCATTTTTTTTTGTCGAACCTGCACCATTTCCCCACATATGCGGCCTGTCTAGCGAGACTGTCCATACCTGTCCATACATGACAGTGGAGCTGTCCTGATTCCGAGTCAGATGTCAACCTTGTGATGTGGGACTGTTGCACTCTTCTCTGAGGGGAGTGCCACCCTTCCGAGTCCTGAACAAATTGATTAGCTTAACCGTTTTTTGTTTGGAAGTCCTGGACACTGGGTGTGACACAATTTTGGGAAATCTGAACCCTCACACATTTTTATGAAGTTCAATCGTATATCTGAGTCAGTGACAAAAATCTTCTTGCTTCTCTGACATTCATCGTGTGAAAGTGCATGCTGTTCTCCACCAGGCTCCCATGGCTACCGGCGACCGCTCTCATCTTCCATCCCCACACCCACTGCACGCAGATAGATCCCCTCATCCTTTCTGTAGGTGTCTCCCTTTCTGCCGTATAATCTTGATTTGGGCTCACACCATGGTCTGCATGCAGAAGATCAGTGATACAACAATTCACTTTGACAATGTTCAGAGACGGGAGCAAATTCAAGACTGTGAATGTTTTTGGTGCGTAGGGAACCCAAGTGAAATGTCATTACCATAATCATCGTAATGTCTTGTCCACAGGAGGTACGGGAGGCAGAGGCGGAGAGGGTGGTATAGGCGGTGGTAGCGGGGGCCAAGGGCAGGGTCCCATACTGAATTTTAGTGGAGTTCAGAACTTGACAAGTAATCTGTATGTCCCTTGTCCTTTTTTTGTCAAACCTCTTTCTCAATAAGAGCAGTATACACCAGGGCCAAGGGTTATTCAGATTTCCATGACAAATACTTTGGAAGCTAAATTGTGTCCAGACTCAAAGAACTTCTCTACAAGTGGTTGGGTTCTCCTCCTGATTCACAGGACAGACAGCACGAACTACGGAAACTTCATCATGAAGCCACTGGGCACTGGCTTCTAGAGCACCCAGAATTCTTTGCATGGAGGGCCACACCTAGTGCTTTATGGATCAAAGGAATCTGTGGGTTTTCTTTATGATCTTCTGATTGCATGTCTAAGAATTGGTTGTAGCTGGTACTGGGAAAAGTGTGCTAAGGTGTTTTGTATTGCTATTGTGCATAATGTGACTCTGACAAGACTCATGTGGGCTAGCTCAACGGTGATTGAAGAAATTGTCAAGGCCTGTCCCGACCGGTCTGCAGTTGCATATTTCTATTTTGATTTTAGGAATGAGAGGCAGCACATGGACCTCATGTTACGTTCTATTGTCTGGCAGCTCTCTGGACGATCACCCTCACCCTACAGCTCTCTTCATCAGCTGTATCAGAAGCTGGGAAAAGGAACCATACAGCCTCAGCTTATCCATTTACGAGAAGTTCTCGAGGATCTACTTGCAGAGTTGGACCAGACATATATTGTCATCGATGGGCTCGATGAATGTAACAAGACCGACTGGAAGCATCTCATCACATTCATTCACAGCCTCCGACATCCTAGCAGAAACATGCAACATCTCCTGTTTACCAGCCAACCTCTTGAGCAGTTCCAACAGGAGTTTAAAAACATAGCTTTCATTAAGCTGGGTTCTGCAGTCTCAACTGGTGACATCAGATCCTTTATTGAGAGTGAAGTTCCAGGGATGGGAAATTGGGCTAGCAATGACAAGTGTGCAAAGCAGGTCACAGAACAAATTGTGCAGAAGAGTAACGGAATGTTGGTTCTTTCATTGCAATGCATTTCATTCTGAAGCTAATTTGTGTGTATAGGTTCCGCATGGCTGCATGCCTCCTCATTGAACTGGGACATTGCCGTTGGGAAGAAGACTGGGAGGAAACCCTCATAGGCCTCCCTGCTGATCTGTTCTGGATTTATAGCCGTTTCTTCACACGGGCAAAGGATACCCCAAATACCCCGGCAGTTTACATCCAGGCAATTTTCCGGTGGCTCGTCTTTTCTGCCAGAGAAATGACATCAGAAGAGCTGGCAGATGCAATTGCTTTTCGCCTGGATGCCCCAGGGTTCAACTTTTCCGACTCAGCAGCATCTATTTACCATCCAAACAGACGTCAAGGCAACTCTGCCATCTTCAAGTTGTTAGAGGGCCTGATTATCATACAAAATGATGGCTCAGTTGCTCTTGCCCATTCATCTGTTAAGGACTACATCCTTTCAGTGCAATTCCAGCAGGAGTTTGGCACAATAATTTCTCTTTCAACAGAGGTCTCCCACAAATTTATTAGCCAAACTTGTGTCCGCTATCTCTTTATTTTTACAGAGCCCCAACATACACTGACTAAGCACACACTCTCCAACTACCCAATGTCACTGTATGCAGCAGAATATTGGTTCCATCACCTACAGCTTTGTAGTGAACAAGACCAGGAGGCACTATTTCCATCAGCAATGCATCTCTTAGAAGATGGAAGTAGCCAACATGCTGCTTTGCACCAATTGCGTCTCTTATCTGCTTATTGGGATGAACCAATCTCACCATCGGTGTGTATCTGTGCTGAAATAGGCTACACTAAGGGAATAGACAGCCTACTTGGTCAAGACAACACATCTGCTGACCTGCCTGACAAAGATGGCTGGACCGCACTGCATTTTGCATCAGGGAAAGGTCATCTTGACATTGTGAGGCTGCTCCTCAAATACAATGCATCTGTTGACTTGGTCCAGCAAAACCACTCAACTGCACTGCATCTGGCATTGTACAATAACCATCTTGACATTGCAAAGTTGCTCATTGAACACAATGCATCTGTTGTTATTGAACACAATGCATCTGTTAACTTGATCAATGGCGATGGCCGGACCCCACTGCATCTGGCATCAGAGTGTGGCATGCTTGACATTGTGAGGCTGCTCCTTGAACACAATGCATCTGTTGCCTTGATAGACGATGAGGGCTGGACTGCACTGCATATGGCATCTCGTTATGGTCACCTCAATATTGTGAGGCTGCTCATTGAACACAATGCATCTGTTCACTCAGTCAACAACAGACGTGAGACCGCACTGCATCTGGCATCGGAGTATGGTCACCTTGGCATTGCGAGCCTGCTCATTGAACACATGTGTTGACTGGGTTACAAGAAATGGCTGGACTGGGCCGCACCTGGTATTAGTGTCCGGTCATCTCGTTGACTGGGTCATGAGAGATGGCTCAACTGCACTGCATCTGGCATTAGTGTCTGGCCACCTCGACATTGCAAGACTGCTTATTGAAAACAATGCACCTGTTAACTGGGTCACGAGAGATGGCTCAACTGCACTGCATTTGGCATTAGTGTCCGGCCATCTCGACATTGCAAGGCTGCTCATTGAACACAACGCACCTGTTGGCTTGGGCACAAAGGCTGGTTGGACTGCACTGCATCTGGCATCTCGCCACGGTCATCTCGACATTGCAAGGTTGCTCATTAAACACAATGCACCTGTTGGCTTGGGCACAACAGCTGGCCGGACTGCACTGCATCTGGCATCTGGCTATGGTCATCTCGACATTGCACGGCTGCTCATTGAACACAATGCATCTGTTGATTTAGTAACTGCTGGAGATGGTTGGACTGCACTGCACCTGGCATCCCGCCATGGTCATCTTGACATTACAAGGTTGCTCCTTGAACACAATGCATCTGTTGGCTTGGACACAAATGCTGGCTGGACTGTGCTGCATCTGGTATCTGGCTATGGTCATCTCGACATTGCACGGCTGCTTATTGAACACAATGCATCTGTTAATTGGGTAGCTGGAGATGGTTGGACTGCCCTGCATCTGGCATCCTGCCATGGTCATCTCGATATTGCAAGGTTGCTTATTGAAAACAATGCACCTGTTGACTGGGTCACGAGAGATGGCTCAACTGCACTGCATCTAGCATTAGTGTCTAGCCATCTTGACATTGCAAGGCTGCTCATTGAACATAATGCACCTGTTGGCTTGGGCACAAAAGATAGTCAGACTGTGCTGCATCTGGCATCTCGCTATGGTCATCTTGACATTGCACAACTGCTCATTGAACACAATGCATCTGTTGATTTAGTAACTGCTGGAGATGGTTGGACTGCATTGCACCTGGCATCCCGCTATGGTCATCTTGACATTACAAGGTTGCTCCTTGAACACAATGCATCTGTTGACTTGGACACAAATGCTGGCTGGACTGCGTTGCATCTGGTATCTGGCTATGGTCATCTCGATATTGCACGGCTGCTCATTGAACACAATGCATCTGTTGATTTGGTAGCTGGAGATGGTTGGACTGGACTGCATCTGGCATCCTCTCATGGTCATCTCGATATTGCAAGGTTGCTCCTTGAACACAATGCACCTGTTGACTGGGTCACGAGAGATGGCTCAACTGCACTGCATCTAGCATTAGTGTCTAGCCATCTTGACATTGCAAGGCTGCTCATTGAACACAATGCACCTGTTGACTTAGGCACAAAAGATAGTCAGACTGTGCTGCATCTGGCATCTCGCTATGGTCATCTTGAAATTGCACAACTGCTCATTGAACACAATGCATCAGTTGATTTAGTAACTGCTGGAGATGGTTGGACTGCACTGCACCTGGCATCCCGCCATGATCATCTTGACATTGCAAGGTTGCTCCTTGAACACAATGCATCTGTTAATTTGGTAGCTGGAGATGGTTGTACCACCCTGCATCTGGCATCCTGCCATGGTCATCTTGATATTGCAAGGTTGCTCCTTGAACACAATACACCTGTTGACTGGGTCACAGGAGATGGCTCAACCGCACTGCATCTGGCATTAGTGTCCGGCCATCTCAACATTGCAAGGCTGCTCATTGAACACAATGCACCTGTTGACTTGGGCACAAAAGCTGGCCGGACTGTGCTGCATCTGGCATCTCGCTATGATTATCTCGACATTGCACAGCTGCTCATTGAACACAATGCATCTGTTGATTTAGTAACTGCTGGAGATGGTTGGACTGCACTGCATCTGGCATCCTGCCATGGTCATCTCAACATTGCAAGGTTGCTCCTTGAACACAATGCATCTGTTGACTTGATCAAGAGAGATGGTTGGACTGCGCTGCATCTGGCATCTCACTTTGGTCATCTCGAGATTGCACGGCTGCTCATTGAACACAATGCTTCTGTTGGCTTGGGCACAAATGCTGGCTGGACTGCACTGCATCTGGTATCTAGCTATGGTCATCTCGATCTCGCACGGCTGCTCATTGAACATAATGCATCTGTTGATCTAGTAGCTAAAGATGGGTGGACTGCACTGCATCTGGCATCTGGCCATGGTCATCTCAACATTGCAAGGTTGCTCCTTGAGCACAATGCATCTGTTGATTTGGTCAGCAACAATGGCTCAAGTGCCTTGCATTTTGCATTGAGCTGGGGTCACCTCGACATTGCAGGCCTGCTTTGCAAGTACCCGAAATAGTACTTTGGACCAGTAGTACACCTTAGATATGAGATGTGTTCAAAAATTGGATATGTGTCTTGAAACAGGATCACTAAAAGTTGCTGTAGGTAGGATTAGAAAACAGATATCCTGTAAGACTTCCTTGACCGACTCAGGCAAGAATGAAAGAATAGATGCTCTTTGGGAGTTATTAGAATCTCTTCTCTGTCTATAAACATTGAATATTTAATCTGATTGTACTAAGTGTGTAGATTCATTGAAACAAGCAAAAAGCGCTGTGCGCTACACTAAGCTAAAAGATGCGAGCTAGCTGAACACTAGCACGCCACACCAAATCCCTTGCTAACACTTCACTCGGACTAGCACATCTTCCTTAGCAACTCCAATCTCTGAGCTAGCTACACCACTTGACCCAAACAACCCATTTGCTGTGACTTGTCCACCATCATATTAGCGGTGGCCATCGGATCCTACTTCGAGGAAGTCAGCTTTACTATCCATCTAGTGAGACTAAAACAGTGATGCCTGCGGCTTGGTACTTCTGGCGCTGGTCAGCAGTCATGCCAGTCCACATCAAGTAAATAAACTTCTAATGTGTGCACCCCGGTGACCTCTGGCATAAGCTGTTTGAACGTGAGTATGCGAAGTGCAAAAGGTCCAGTATATGCACTGGATGTGCAGGGAGCAGCTTTGTGCCAATTGTAATACCCTTCTTCTGCCAATTGATGCTCCCAATGAGCTGCTCAGCTGTTCCCAGACCATAAACACAGTGGTTTTTTTATTAAGGAGAGTAAGGAGAGGAAAAAGAGCATAATTTATACCTGATGATGCTCATGCTAAAGGGGAACTTCTATAATGGCCTCGATGTCTTCCACGGTGTTTACCCGTGCTCCCTGCACTACATACTCTGGTGCACCCACCGCTAAGGTTCCCTGTGTTCAAATCATGTCACAGAAACAATGTTTGTTGGATCCACTGAAGAGAGATACCAGAATGACAGGGAGAGCAGATTTGGTGGTGGTGGCCATGGTTGTGGTGAAGTTGAAAGTTAACACCGACGGAGAAAACACATTGATTGACAAAATTGTATTGAACCCCATTAAATCCTCCCGGCGTTGTACATGCTGCCGCTGATAAGCTGGTGAACAGCGTGTCACTGAGTACGCTGCCATCTGGCTATTATTTGTGCTTTTTAGCACTAGTCTGTCTAGACGCTACTAAGTAATAATTAAGCTGTCTAGACGGGTCAATATACCCACTAGAACTCTGTTCGGTGGTACAAAGGAGAGTCAGAGTGAGCTCCAGCTGCTGGCTGTAGTATTAGTACAGTGCTAGGCGCGGTTACAAGTGTTACACTGTACAAAGTACACATATACCAAGGAGGTCTATACGGGGTTTAGTACCTCAGAATGACAATTACCCTATCAAAGGAACCAATGACTGCACAGGAAAACCATAGTCTTCACTAGCAAGCAAATATGATATAGGGTCTGTCTAGACGAGTCAACACACTAAGTTACAGGCGTCTAGACGAGTACAGAACGGCTCAATAGGTGGTCTAGACGGCAAAGTACCGTGTCTAGATGGTGCAAGGAGCTTACACAACGGGCAAAGACCCAGGCACACAATTCTCGTGTGCCTTAAATGCAGATCCCGCGCACATGGCCCGGATATAAGTGTGACACGTAACTAAGGTCTTTGTCGACTTCTGAAACATCACGACTTTGAAAGATCACTTGTGATCGTTTGTACGTGCTCGTACAAGCGAGAAAAGTGGCCAAGCTGACAAGCCTACAAGCCATATCGAATTTCCCACAAGTTGAAAAATAAATAAATAAATTTGAGTGCCCTCAATGCATTCCTGGCACTGTTTCCGTGATTTTATTTTTTGATCACAAGTTCCAAAAGGCCGCAAGTGCACAAGTAAATTGTGATGATACTGATGAAGAGCTTTGTGAACTCTAGGTTGTTAGTTGAATCTGTCACGTTGCCAAGTTGCAACAGCATTTACAGCAGAGTGGTGACTTAGGTACACACCCTTCTCTTGAGGCACAATTACTTGAACTCAAAGTCAAAATTAATTTAAAGTTAAGCTGGGCCCGTAAATTTCTGCTAAGTAGTTACATTATGGCTTATCTGTGTTCAACTGACAACAGAAAGCTCACAAAGGGTTTTGAGAAGGCAAACAAAGCCCTTAGTAACCTGTCACACTTAAAGCCGGGACATTTGCGCGATACGTGCATTTAAGGCACACAACAATTGTGTGCCTGGATCTTTGCCCCCCCCGTGTTAGAGATATGAGGAGGGGTTGCCCTAAAGTGCCCCTCTAGCCAGTCAGGTGACTAACACGACGCAGTCGACGTTGGGGCGCCACAAGCACAAACATGAAGAATGAGTTCTTGTTGAGATGTAGCTATGGGCAGACGTATATATGTCTAGTCCGCGTGCTATCGGGGTATCCGAGCGGATTGGTGAGCAGTCCAGCGTCGAGAGATGGAGTTTGCAAATTACAAGGTTCCGGGAGCTGTCTAGGCGACCCGAACTGGCCATATACCCGAACAAGAGCCCCAAGATCGTCATTTAGATGACCTTCTGGCAAGTCTAGAGCAAGCATAGACCCGGTTAGCCTTCCGAGGATAGCCGCATGACCAGAACATCGGCCTGTTTTACTCATTCATCTTTACCTCATCTCTTTCTCTCAGAATCGTATATAAAGCCTCATAAAATACCGCAATAGTCAGTTCATGCCCTGCTCATTGTTACGATGATTTGGGTGTGCTCAGGCCACTTAGCAGAGATTAAAGTACCGTCTCTCTCTGGAGGACGTCTAGACGAAGCAGCATAGCCCTTAAACGGGATTTTCAGTCCAAAGCTACACCTCCTCGCCTAGGCACCTGTACTTCGGTGCGATTCCTAGTAACAATCCTTTATATATAAACCTGTGCATCCTTCCCTGGAAGTCTTGTTCAGAAGCCAATCAGCCAAGCCAACTAGCGTCTAGACACTGCATTTTGAGACGTTTTGAACGCATAGAACAACTATACGTGCTCTAGACATCAGATCCGCAGTCACATACTACGACTCAGGACCCGAACTCATTGAGGAAGACGCACTAGTCCCCCGTGAGTAAGTTTAGATAGGATTTGGTTGGTGTGTGTTGTGTGTGGTGTGTTAGTTGTTCAGCTAGCCCGCATTCAGAGCTTAGTTTAGCCAATTCCATAGTCAGCGCATCTTGCCCGTTTCACCGGGAAACTACTACGTGTGAAAAGAGCCAATCTTTTCAATTTTAACAGTGAACTATACCGAAGCTATGATCAACCAGAGCAGATTGTGACCTCACACAAGTCTGACTAAATGATCCAGATGGCTAGGGTGACCTTGATATGTGCAACTGGTTCTATGGACAGGGAGTACCACTATTAAACTGAGTCCCCGAAAATCAAGTGCATGAACTAGACGGATATGTAACAAGATTCGGAAGGGCCAAAGTGCCAGCCAGACCACTTAACATGAGAAGTTGGATCCATGAACCATATGGGGCAGAGTAGTAACAATCCTAAACTAGTTGGCCAGAAGCCGTCTGTTTGGAGGAGTTTGAACCAAGGACGTGATGTGATTGAGCACGTGACTTCGAAATATGATAAAAAGAGGAATCACTTGGCACCTTGACTTACCTCGGGAAGCCAGCCGGTCTATCTCAGATAGCCAACCAACACTCTATTTCGAGACGGACCTGGGGGACCAACCAAACGGGCTGTTTGGTGAACGAGGAACCACTTCGGGTACTTGCCAAGCTATCTAGAATATGAAGTGATCTGTAATCGCCGAAAGGCAAAGTGATCTGAGACAAAGTTGAACCAAGTCCAGTCAATCTTACTGGCATGGGCTATACCAAAACATCTACGAACTAGACGGCCATCTATAGGGTGTGACACGGGTGATACCGCGGGTGTCACGAGGTCACACCGTACCCGTACCCGCGAAACCCGTCACCCGTACCCGTACCCGCACAAATACCGCAACTTATAACCGCGGGTATTTAAAAATAACTGGAGCAGACGGAATTGAACCCAAGAGAGTTGGGTTTGCCTCAAAACATGAATCTAGAGTACATACAGCTAGACTAAAGAGCAATAATATTTTTTGTGGCTTGATACAGCCCATATTCAATGGAATTGAGTGCCATCAAGAAAGTATGATCTCATCAAACATGCTCTCAGAGGAGGTCTACGCTCTTTTTCTTTCTATCAATGGTCCTATAGTCTAGTTGGTTGTCTCTCTTCCTTATATTTCTGCTCAAATTGCTGAGATCCTGAGTTCAACTCACTTGGGTGGAACTTTTTACGGTTCGGGTACGGGTTGCGGTATTCGCGGTATTGGAAAAATCCAACACCGCACCCGCACCCGCGGCACCCGTACCCGTATTACCGCGGGTTTACCCGTACCCGTGACATTCCCTAGCCATCTAGTTGACTGAGTTAGGTCCACGAATGCGTTCCAGAGAGAGCTGGAAGCAACAGGATGAAGAAGACATGGTCAGGAAGAATCACCCCACTCACCAAAAACGGACCAACCTACCACGGAAGCCAGCCGAGCTAACCAATCAGAGAAGAACCAAAATATTTGAAACACTGATACCGGATAGTTTACCGAATGGACATCAATTATTTATTAGTCACCTATTTTCTGAATCATGTATAAAAGAACAGTAGAGTAGAGTAGAAAGCAGCAGATTCTCTGGGACGGTGGCCTGACACACCATTGGTTCTAGTTAGTTGTGCTCTTGGACTGCTAGTTGCTACACGCACTTCTATTTCACACACCCTTGATTGATTGGATTGGATTGGATTTGAAACAGACAGATTGAACTGAACGGATGGACTTGTACTGAACGGAATTGGACTCGCACGGACTTGATTGAACGGACTTGAACTTGAACGGAATTAAACTCATACGGACTTGATCGAATCAAACCGGACTTGACTTATCGAACTGACTGGACTTGAATATCTGACTGAACCCATTTCACGACTTGACTAAATGTTCTGTTGTGTGTGTGTGTAACTGTTGTCTAAAGAGCATTGAAAAACCCCACACCGGTCTAAACCACCGTAACTTGCAATAAAACCTGCTTTCGAGCAAAAACCCCAACTTGTGTTGAATCAGACTAGCCAAACAGACCGTCCTGCTCCTTCGACCTAAAGTAGAGCCAAAGCCTTGAAAGAACTCGATTCCTTTGGTCTATACAAGCCTAATACTTGGCTTTCACCCCGAACAAACCTGTTCATCACCCAGTGCAGAGAGTGGTAGTTTTGGTGTTCAGTTTTGGTTTAGTTGGATATACTCCGTCTATCTCATTTCTAGCATTTTCCATCCGTGCACATAGTGAAGACCATTCATCTGGAGCCCACCGCGAGGGGTAATAGACCAGATAAGTTCTTAAAAATCGCAATCACTTGACAGACCCGGACTCTAAAGTCTCTCTGACAGCACAAACCCGGCCTGAATTCTTCGGAATCCTAAGCCACCCACTTGGACAAACTGCTATCGAACGAGCAGCAGTCTGACCACAGCTCTTCAGGCGAAGAGGACAATACCATCTCTGGACAAGGGACCTATTGGAATCGAAAACCTACTAGACAAACTCAAGTCTCCTGTCAAACAGTCAAACCAACTGTAGCGGGAACTAGTTCAAAGAAACCATCAATTGCAGAGAAAGCCAGAGCAGGACAAGCAGAGTTAACATTTGAACGGACGAGTGCCATAAAGGAACTCAGAATTCAAGTAAAAGCATGGGGAGAGCAGATCAGACAGTCATCGTCAACTACACCACGGTCAAGTAACGAACTGGATCCCTCTACTTCTCCTGGTGCTGGACCCAGCTCAGCTCCCACATCTCAGACTTCCATCGGTCTCATTGACAACTCCTGTAAATCAGCCTGTGATCAATCCAATCGGATCAACATCCGGAACCCCAGCGACTAATCAGTTGCAAAACCCAACCCCGTCCGTAAACCAACCGATAGCGCCGGCTATTTCGGTTCAACCTCAGACAAAACCGCAAACCCCACCAGCCTCTGCAAAGATGTCTGGAACGACCTTTAAAATGCCGCAGCCTTGGGACACCAGGAACTGCCCCCAACGTGATGGCTCTATGGCTGAGAGCTTGATGAAGTTCTTGTGTTTCTGTAAATATATCATCCAGAACGCTGGGATATCTGACAGTGATGAAAAGAAGGCCGTAATCCTAAAGTACCTGACCATTACCACGGCAGCGGAATGGGAATCCCTAGAATTGTATACCCTTGACTTCGACTTATGGTTGGAAGAAATAGAGGGCTTGTTCCTAGAAATACAGACCTTTCAGATCAGATCCCTCAACGAGCTTGACAAAATCTGCAAAAGGTTCATTGGACTCAAGAAATATGAGCAAGGAAGAATCAAACGGTTCAACCTATCGTTCAAAAACGAAGCAGAAAAACTTGCTAAACCACCTACCCTCGTTCTAAATGAAGGGTTAGGTCAACAAAAGACTGGAGTGACAGGAAATCCAGCCCCAGCAGGCACCAATCCAGTAATTGGACCGAATGTACTAGACCGACCGGAGTCCACACTTCCTTTGAATGAGATCATGGGAATAGTTGAGACTCTGGCTCAGAACAATAACAGACGGACCATGAGCACCGTAACCGGTTCTGGAGAAGCTGCCCTAATGGTTGGACTAGGTGGTCAAACCGGTCAAACTGGTCATACCGGAAGCTCAAGAAGGTCACTGGGGATTCGTTTTGTGACTGGTTGGAAGCAACTTGACTGGGTTACTGACAGGGCTGACCGTGCCGATGGCCCATCAATTTTTTCTTTTGTTGAAAAAGGAGAAATGGTGCAGCCAAGGTTTTCTGGAAGCACTGTAAGATCAAGCGGCAATGCACACAAAAAACATACTTGCGTGAACACAACACATATAGTAATCAATGTCTGTGCCGCTTTGCAGCGCCTCAGCACGTGGGAACACATCACCCTCTTCTGCACACAATGCTTTGCGAGTCAAGGTTCCGCTTTCCTGCCGGCGGCCAAGATATTTTGACAAAATTGAGCAAGAAATCTGAAAAATGCGATCAGAACAACCCTCAAATGAAGGGAAATGCGCGCCAAAAACCCGGTCACCGGACATTGATACATATACTCAAGGTGGTCAGCGCCGCTGCTGGCAATAATGTGATGCATAAAGCAGTCAGCGCCACTGCGCAGCGCCTCTGCAAGCTCAAGGCCGTTGTACGAGAGTGCAGTGTTCAATCACAGAGCAATATGTGTCCAGGTAGGGCTTGCCTGCCGGCGGCTAAAATATTTTGAAAAGGGGGAGCAAAAATAAAAAAAAAGCGATCAGTACAACATTAGAATAAGCCTGAAATGCATACCAACACCCTGCTCGCAAGGAAATAATACATAAAGCTGTCAGCGCTGCTGCACGGCGCCTCTGCGAGCCCAAGAACATTGTATGAGAGTGTAGTTTGATCATGGAGCAATGTGCGTCGAGGCGCGGTTTGCCTGCCGGCGGCCAAAATGTTAAATGATGACCCAGTGTCTCAGTCGGCGCCTGCGTATATTTAGTTTTTGCGGCCTAATTCCCCTGGTCGGAGCAAGAGACACCCAACATCTCTTGCTCCGTATCAGTAGAGAAACCTTATAGGGAGGGCGTAAGAATGCAATTAAAATTAGTACAGAGTCGAGGGAAGTACATCACTCACAGTAAGATGTCAAGATCAATCACTTGAAGTCATGTTGAACCCCGTGTGTCGCGTATTGTGGTGAGCTAGGGTGGATAGTCCAGCGGGGGGGAATGAATTCGGTGGGCGTGCAAGCAAAAGGGCGTGGACCCTGAAAACAGAAATCAGTGTATCTAAGACATAGACTTGCGGCTGTGGGATTGGGATCAAAAACACGAAATAAATATTTACTTACGGGACACGCCCAGGCATTGGTTCAGGTGTGTTGAGCGGGCTTGTCACAGGCTGAATATCTGGAAATGATGGCTGGAATCCACCCGGAATGTGGAATTCATCTGCCTTGTTGAAAATGGGAGGGTAATGTGTGTGGGTGTTGTGATTACCCGTTGTTAGCATACAAGACATGACGCGCCGCCTTGTTCTTTGCCACGACCTTTGGTCATGGTCTCCTTTCTCTTTATGCTCCTTTCTCATCATTCACACGTCCTTTATCATTCTAGCCTCTTTGTTATCTTTACAGTACATATACTCTGCGAGCCGCAGTGTAAGTGCATCCATGTCTCACACTGTGCTCGCAGGTAAGCTCCAGATTCATATCTCACTCCGCGTCTCACACTGTGCTCGCAGTTATTTAGCTCTTTGTCGTCGCACACAATATTTGACTATTTTTCCCGTGGACCTTCAGTGAATCGTTCATCACGTCTATCTCTCCACCCTACCGTGTCAACGGAAGGTTTGCTCGGCAGCCCAGCGCTCAGTCTCCCCTGGCCAACACTGCTCAATGGGCACTCGACCGCGTCTCACCGCGTCCACCTCCGCCGCCTAACTACACACCCCCATCTGTCCTTCACGCTGACATTCCTGCAATGGCCGACAAGATTCCTGCCACTCCAGCCATCCCCGCGGCTGCCCCGACCGCCACGAGCAATGCCGAGTCTATTGCCATGCTGACGGCCCAAGTGGCGGCGCTGATCAGCATGCTTCGCCCCGCGGCAGCAGTGGCTGGCCCGCCGGCGCCTCTCCCACAGGTCGCGGTTCCACCTCCTCTAGTGACACCCATTGTGCAGCCACAATTCCAGCCCCCCCTTTTACCCCTCAACTCACCCGCAGGTGCGTCACCTTCCCTCCGATCTCTCTTCCCCGATATCGAGCCGGCATGCATCACGGCGGTGATTACGCATGACCTCAAGGCCTCGGACCTCTACAAACTTGACACGCGGGTCAAAGACTCCGAGCCGACGTACAGTCTCAGTGCTACAGGCACTTTCGAGATGAACAACCCGAAGCACAAGACGTACAAGAACTTCAATTCTGTTGCTTTCCCCCTCCACGCGTACTTCGCCATCCTCACAGCCCATCTGCCCGACCGATCGGCGGCAACAATCCATTTTTATTGTTACCTGACGCACATCGCCACGCTCGCTACAGAATACGAGTGGCCCGCCGTTTTTGAATACCACACCTTGTTCTTCAACCGGCGCCGCAACGACATGCTGGCAGGCGAGTACGACGGCTGGGGCAGCTCCGACATCGAACTCCTCAGCTTCCACGTCTACCCCCATCGAAAGGCCATCAGTGTAACACCCGCTAAAGCCGCTTCCAAGCGGCCTGCCACGGCGGTTGGCACGGAGCCTTGCCGGAATTATAATCTCGGCAAGTGCACTTCTCCGTGCAGTTAGGGTCGACCGCACGTCTGCTCTGCTCCTGCCTGCGGGAAGGAGCACCCTCTCACTCAGCACCCCAAATAGGGCTCCGGTCAGACGAGGGTTATCTCCTCCATGTCAACTTCGCTACCTCGTCTCGGCCGCCCCGTAGACGTCCCCCCCATTATCGGTCCCCTCGCAACGGCTTTCGCTCCCACACCACTTCCCCATGCTCTCTCATTTCCGGAGCAGGCACTTCCAGCACTCCGTCCTAATACCGACACGCGAATTAACACCGCACCTGTCGACGCTTCCCCCCTCCCCTCCGTATCCTCGGTACTCAATGAGAATGCATGGACTTTTTGCCTACGCAACTATCCCGACAAATCATTTGTATCCACTTTAATTCATATCATTCGTCATGGCGCAAACCTCGGGTTCACGGGTGATAAGTCTTCAACACAATCGTGCACAAATCTCAAGTCCGCCTTCGAGACACCTGCCTCCACTGCCGCTCTGTCCGCAGACATCGCCGCGCAAGTCGCCAACAGGCGGACTGCCGGTCCGTTTCTCAAACCGCCGTTTGAGAATTTCCGTTGCTCGCCTCTGGGTGCAGTAACTCGCAAGTGTTCCTCCAAGGTTCGCCGTATCCACCACCTCTCGTGGCCGCGTAGTGGATCCGTCAACAATGGCATCCCCGACGCCGAGGCCTCAATAAAGTACGACATGATTGACCGCGCGATTAGTGATATTTTATTAGCCGGTCGTGGCTCTCGCCTCATCAAACTTGACCTCGAATCTGCTTTCACGCACATCCCCGTTCGCCCTGCAGACTGGCATCTGCTCGGGTTCACTTGAGAGGAGAAATTCTACCATGACGTCGTACTCAGTTTCGGATGCCGATCTGCGCCCTACATCTTCAACCTCTTCGCAGAGGCACTGCACTGGATACTCCAGCGCAATCTTCCTGCCCTGATCCGCCACTATCTTGATGATTTCCTGAATATATTCGCGCCAGATGTTCCCTTGGAGAAGGTTCAGCAGGCTTTAGAATGGGCACTCACTCTCGGGGATCAGCTCGGTCTCCACTTCCAGCCACTAAAAGTATTTGGGCCAACCACAAAGCTCGAGTATCTCGGCATCAAGCTTGACACGGAAAACCTCGAAGCTCGCCTCACACCTGAGAAATTGGCTTACCTCAAGGAGCTCCTCCTTGACTGGTCTCATCGCACGCACGCAACGCTATGCGACGTCGGGGAATTCACGGGCTTCTTGCAATTTGCCTCGCAAGTCATTCCGCTTTCCTGCGCTTTTCTCCGTGGCCTTTACGGCTTCGAAAGCGAGTTCACAACCCCATTTTCTTGCTGCCGGATCTCCAAAGCCGCCCGCCGTGACATCACATGGTGGGCTAACTTTACGACGGAGTGGAACGGCATCCACTTTTTCTCACCTCGGCGACCCACTCTCCATGTCTACACGGACGCCAGCGGCTCCAAAGGTCTTGGAGGACACTTTGGAGTCAATTGGTTCGCTGCTAAATGCCCACGCCGTTACCGCAAGGAACACATCCAAGTCAAGGAGATGCTTACTGTCGTTCACGCGATTATTTGTTGGGGCAAAGAACTCGCCGGCACACACGTCGTCTTCCATGTTGACAACCAAGCTGTTCATAACGGCATTTCCAACTTCTCCATCAAGTCGCCGCCAACGATGGATCTGCTTCGCAAATTCCTGGTGCTCGCATGCCGGCTCGATTTCACATTTTCTTCTGTTTGGTTACCCTCTGAAGAAAATGTGATCGCTGATGCCGCTTCTCGTTCTTCCTTTACACGCATGTTCCAACTCGCACCTTACCTCAACGCACAGCCGTCCTCGAAGCTCCTCCAAATTGGTGGTATGAACAGCATCCGTCCTACCTCAAGACCGTTTCATTTTTACTTATGGCATGGGCTCGCGCAAGGGACCCAAAAAACCTACTCAACCGGACAACACTCTTTCATCAACTGTGCCAAGCTACACAGCCTGTACAATCCTGACGGCGCCATCCTTCCTGCCACCCAACCCGCCATTATGTTCTGGATTGCCAGCCTCGGAGGTAAAGTCCAACCCAAGACCATTAAAAATTACCTCTCCCACGTCCGTTCCCTCCACGTCGACGCTGATCTCCCGTTCTCGGTCACCGAATCACCAATCATCCAACACCTCATCCGCGGCATCAAGCGCTTCCACGGCGAGAAGGATCGAAAGCCGGTTCAGCCCATCACTTGCTCCATTCTCCTCGCCATCCTCGCCCAGCTCCGTCCGGGTGTTATCCCGGGACACACTGTTCTTTACGCCATGTTTTGCCTGGCGTACACCGGGCTCCTGCGTTCAGGCGAGATCACCGCCGGCTCTGGGAAATCAGACGCCAGTCTTAACCTCACCCGTGATGCCATCCAATGTCTGCCCGATTTTGACAACTGCACTCACATCGTTCTCACCCTCCCCGGCTCTAAGACCGATCCCTTTTGCAAGGGAGTCTCCCTCACTATTGCCGCCGCTCCCGGCCACGCGTCGTGCCCGGTTGCTGCCGTCAAACGACTTTTTGTCGAATTTCCGCGCCCGGGTTCTGCACCCTTGTTCGAAGGACTTGACGGCAAGCCTATCCATTACAAGGTTTTCGTCGCTGGAATCCGCACCGCCCTGACGGCCGCCGGGATAGACCCCTCGGGTTTCACTGGCCACAGCTTCCGCCGTGGCGCAGCTTCTGAAGCCGCCGCCGCCGGGTATAGCGACTACGAAATCCAACTTCTCGGCCGCTGGTGGAGCAACTCCTACAAACTCTATATCGAAAACTCCCCTTCCAGAATCCTCTATCTATCATACCAACTCCACATGGCTCATCCTCATTCCGTCCCTTTCGAACCTCCGGCTCTTCGCAACTACACTTCCTTGGCTTGAGTCTGATCCACACGATCCGCTCGAGAACTTTAGGACCCAATATCATTTGATTCCAAACACCTCGCCTCTCCTCTTCTGGCGTCTTGCAACGAAGCTAACCCTTAGTCAGCTATCTTACACAAGCGGGAGCAGCATGTGGTTCTAGCCCCGTAATGGCCGACCACCATGGGTATGATGGTCTAGTGGTTAAGGTCCGTGTCTTATAATGTTGCCCCATTCTTATGGGGCGTGGGTTCGAACTGGTTGTTCAGGTTTTAATTTTTGCCCGTTGAATTTTTCCTTGGCCTCCACAAAATTAACCAGAACTGGCGTGGAAGTAGAAAACATAGTGGACCTTGCCAGTTTTTCTGTGTTAGGATCTACAAATGGATATCCCTCAGCATCCTCTCCAAGCTATAAGATCTGCTCCTCTCGTTTATGATGTCAAAATTGAGGTTGAAATCAACTTTGGGTTCAGACAGTAATTTCTGTCTCTTTTAATGTATTCATAGAGATACAATAGGTTACTTGCGATACATGAGATTCATTGCGCACAATCAATGGAACTTAGAGTAAATTCTGGGACACTAGTTTGCCCGATTGTACCTCGGAATCCTTTCCAAAACGGGAAATACTGTCATTTTCTGATCAATTTCGAGATTTGATACTACACTGAGTACGAGGCATCACACCTCATGGCTAAATGTGATAGCCTAAGCAGAATTAGGTCCAGATCTTGAATTTGACCACCAAGGTTGAAAAAATTTGGGCCACACACAATTAAAATCCAATTTCCGGTTAATTTTGTGGAGGCCTATTTGTGCCCACTCCTGTTAGTTCCAGTGCGGTGTGAGCTATCACTTTGTGATTAGCTCCAAGCGCCCTTCCGCGCAGAACAAAAGCGCCTTTCAGAACCACCAGCAAAGCGAAGTCACTTGGTGCACTCGCATAATTGGAAATCATGGGTGCACTCACAGATTGTAAATCACTGGCGTAGTCGCAGATTTGGAACCACAAAGGCGCACTCACAGATTCTAAATCATTTGGTACAGTCGCAAATTTGAAACCAAAAAGGCGCACTCGTAGATGTTAAATCACTAGCGCACTCGCAGATTTGAAACCACAAAAAGGCGCACTCACAAAAGTGAAAGCGCGCGGTCACGGAAAAACACGTAAGGCGCACTCACAAGATAGAAAGGTGCGCCATTGCAAAAAGAGGTAGCTTCATTGGGGAAGAACGAAGCTACCGCTTTAAAGGCCAGACCCGAGTCGAACGAGGGTAGTGGATCAAATACTGCACATTGAACATCCGTGCACTAACCGCTGTACTATCTGGCTGTGATGATTAAAACGAGTTGTGCAGAACTATCAGAATGTAAAGAGCACCGCCCCGAAGATGGAAAGGCGCTGTGACAAGAAAAGGGCGCCATATTAAATCAACGACCTTTCGCACATTATTTGCAAGCGCTGGGTCGAGCTTGCAACAAAGACTATTTGGAAAAACGCGCGAGTTGAAAAGGCGCTGAGCTAGGAAAAAGAAGTGGTTAAACTTCTCAAGGCCAGACCCTGAGTCGAACGAGGGTAGCAGATTGAATATTGCCCTTGAATCATCAAGTGTCTGCGCACTAACTGTTGTGACCGTGATAGCTAGGTACTTGGGGAACAATGATGACCTATACTAGAAAAGGCGCCTAGTAGGGGAATGCACTGTTCAAAGAAAGGTGTGGGCGCTGTTTGAAGGAAGGCACAGGCACTGTTTGAAGGAAAAGGCATGGGCGCTGTCTAAAAGAAAGGCTAGCACGGTTTGAGGGAAAAGGTGCAGGCGCGCTTGGGAAGAAAGGCGCCGGAGTTAGACCGATGGGGAAGCAGGAAAGGGTATAAAAAGGGGGCGCGAAGAAGAGAGAAGGTATCTAATTACCTCCACTGCATACTGCTAAAAGGAAAGGCGCTCCCATTAAAACGAGAGGCGCTAATCCAGTACACTGTCAAATTAAATAAACTAGTGTGCCTTCACAAGAGTGGGGTAACAAGGTCACCTTGACCGCGGTTGAACAGAATAGATACTGCGTGAGAGACCTCCGAAGACAAGAAAGGAGGAATCATTAGGAATATAAAGTATTGAAGTGCGCGTTCGGTTGAAGAAAAGTGCGGTGTGATCCTCCAAACAGCCAGCAGACCTACTGAGGCTGCATGTAACTGTTGACTTTCGGCGCTCATAACGCACACTTGCGTGCGTAGGGTGCATTTATCGAGAAGGCGCCTTTTACCAACTTGACCATACCACTTCCCCCATCCATTTCGGTGCACTTCACTCGACTAGCTAAAAAGGCGCCTTGTGCCTGGCTATTCACGCGCGCACCAAAATTTAAATTGCGAAGGAGCGCGCTACAATCTGACGGCGCTGTGTTTACCCAGTTCTGAAGAAACTGCTTGCACGCCCTATACGAGGCAAGGATTACGAAAACACCACATTACCTGGGTTTACTGAGTAGGAGCGTACTTCGCATGGCGGAGCGCCAATCCTTCACGCAAGTGTAGAAGAATCTCCCATTGTGTCTTTCTCGGAAGGCTAGCCCCCAACGAGAGACCAAACTCTCGAGAAACCTAGCGCCTTTCTCAAAATCTGCTACTCGCAGAAGAGAAATCTGTATTAACCACCACCACATAAAAAATATCACGCCGTAGAAGTAAAGAGCGCCACTAGCCCAATTATTTCCCCCTAGAGGACGAATAAAACTATTGTATTTCAGTTTGACCATAATTCCACGGGCAGATTCGAGTACAATAACCGCAGTCCACATCACAGCGGGAAACTGGCCTTAAGCAGTACCATTACTCAATTTTGGTTGTGCTGCGTCCAAATTTTGACTGCCCGGCTCGCAAAAAAAGATCCCATATTTTCAAATCCGGCAGCAACGCCTCCCGTGTCTCAAAAAGGGAGTCGTTCATCGATTTTTCTTCTTTCATCTCGGGTTTTGACGTAGAAGTAACAAAGTTCAACCAAGTCTATTCTCGGAAAGAGGTGAATACCTCACCGTGGTTCTGCTGTTCCACACTTCCGGAATTATTTCTGGGTGATTCATTGCCCAGGAATGCTAAGTCGACCCTAAATCCTATAAGTACGCACTGTTGCGTCCTCAATTCATAGTCAACGCACTTTCTGTTGGGATATCACCCCGAACTATGCCCCTATCTCTCGGACGCAACATAGCTTTTATACAGCAGGGAGTTCTTCTCCTGTGTTTCTATTGCCACTGCTGTTCGTGTTTCCTTGTACAGTGTTTAGTAGTAAGATTGTTATTTTCCACATACCTTCGTATGGACTCATAGCTATACATTGTTCTCGTTTGTATTTAAACTGTAGTACTCGAACGAATACATTTAGTTCTATCTGCAAAAGCATTCCCCTTAAGTCACAACTTCTACAGGTTATGGGCCCCGCCCTAATCTAAACTCTCCACAAACATCTACGACGACAAACTACTTTTCTTACCTCTACACCATGTCCACCCCAAACGGAAAGCCCGCCGACTTCTTCCTTCACATCCCAAAGTGTGAGGCCGACGGCACCAACTGGAGTGTGTACAAGAGCCGCTTCAGCTTTGCCACCGATGCTGCTGGACTCAAAGACCACTTAGTGGCCACACACATTGCTCCGACCGCTCCCACTTCCACCGATGCCGCTGTTCTCGAAGCTCATGAAAAAGAGCTGAAGATCCTCAATGCCGGCCAGGCCATTGTGAAGCAGGCAATTGTGAGCACGATCCACGATGGATTGTCCCTGCTCGTGAAAGGCGCCAGGGCGGCGGCGGAACTATGTAAAAAGGTGACTGATGAATTCGAAAAGAAATCGAAAATGGTTACTGTGGATTTGTGTCGCAGGCTCCAGGATGAGCGCTGCACAGAGACTGGGAATGTTAGAGCTCATCTGGAAAAGCTCCAAACTCTTTGCACCGACCTTATTGGCATGGACACCGACCCTGGCAACAACAATTTTACTGCCATTATCCATAGCTCACTTCCCCCCTCCTACGATTCCTACCTCTCCGCCATCATCGCAACGTTGACCATACTTGGGAAGACACTCGAACCCGACAATCTCATCCGCGGGGAGTCCGATCGTAAATTGCTCAAGCAGAAGTCTAAGAAGGACGACCGCAACATCGTGTTCTCTGCGGGAGAGCGCCGCTAGGGCGGCCGCAAAGGCGGCGCCTCGAAGCCCAACGTGGAGTGTTACAACTGCCACAAGAAGGGTCACGTCAAGGCGGATTGCTGGGCAAAAGGTGGTGGGAAGGAGGGAACGGGTCCGATATAGAAAGGAAAGGGGAAGGTGAAGGAGAGTGCGAATGCTGCCGCGGATGACGCAGACGGCGTGTGGATGGCGCAGGTCAAAGCAAACCTGCGGCTGTTCAGCAGTGAGTTTGCGGAGCTCGCAGAGGGCAGCGGCACGGCACATGTGAGCGCAGGGTGCTGGCTGTCAGATGACAATGAAGACTTCTTCGAGAGCAAAGAAGATGGCAACGTCAGCAATGCGGTGTCTATTCCCACAATGGAGGACTTACTGGCGACTGCAAACGACACCTCCGACACGGAGAGCTACGAATATACGCCCTCAGATCTTGACGGTGTTGAATATTTCTTGCAGCTGCTCCAGGAATCGGACTCGGACAGTGATCACGAGTCAATGCCTGACTTGCAGGCTGTGTCGGACAGTGACAGCAACTGCGATTCCATGCCGGATCTGCAGTGCGCGTCAGACTCGGATGATGAGGAGGATGGGGAAAGGGACGCAGAGTGCTCACCGAATTTTTCTGCCTACAACTCTTCTGATTGTGAATGCGATATTCCTCGCACCACCTCCGTGTATGGGCCAGACCGCCCTCCGCCATCGTTTGAGGACGACCACAGTGACATTGCCGACTGGGTCGAGATATCTGTCAACGAATGGCTCAGCAATCAAATGGATACCGAAGAGGAAAAGATTACCTTGTCATTTGATACGGCAATGCTCGCCAACACGGCGGGCACTCCCAACATTGAGACGGAGCTCTACGACTCGGGAGCATCGCACCACATGTCCCCGCACTGACACCGCTTCATCAACTATGTTTCCATCGCACCCGAATCTATCACCACCGCAGACAACAGTATCTTCCAAGCTATTGGCCAAAGTGACATGCATATCAGCATTCCGAATGGAAATGGCATGGTAACAATACTCCTGAAGGGAGTGTTGTACGCGCCTAAGCTAGGACTCACCCTTGTCTCAATCAGTAAAATTACTGATGCTGGTTTCACGACTTTATTTCGCGATGACTTCTGCAGAATTTTCGATAAGAAACGTAAAATTCTGGGCATAGTCAACAAGAAGAATGGCACATACCGAGTTCAGCACGCCAGCACCAATACTGTTGTTACCGCCAAGATCAAGAAGCCGCACTCCGACCGTGGAGGCGAATTTTAGAGCAAACAATTTGATGCTTACCTTGCGAAAATAGGCACGGAACGGAGTTTCACCGTCCATGACACACCCGAGCACAACGGCGTTGCGGAGCGGCTCAGCCGCATGGTTCTGGAGTACGTTCGCGCGATGCTACACGCTAGTGGGTTACCAAAGTTTTTGTGGGGAGAGGCCGTTAATCATGCAATTTATCTGAAAAATCACATGTCAACGCGAGCATTGAACGGAAAAACCCCCTACAAACTGCTCTACAAGCGCAAACCGGACCTCGTGCACCTCCTGGAGTTTGGCACAAGGGTCTGGGTGTATGATCCAGATGGCAGTAAGCTGGACGGTTGCGCAGACATCGGCCGTTGGGTCGGGTTTGACGAGGTCAGCAGTGGCCACCGGAGTTATTTCCAGGGCTAGCGCAGGGTTGTGATTGAACGCAGAGTGAAGTTCGATAAGGACAACGTCCTGGTGCCAATTCCAGTCGAGTTACGGACTGAGGGGGAGCAGGAGGATAACAACCAGTCCTCGTCTGCAAATAAAAACCCCAAAGCGCACCAGAAACCTGTTTCCCCCGTCCAAAGCACCTCGAAACAGCCCACTACTCCACCTCACACTCCAACAGCGCCCTCCACTACCCTTCCTGCATTACCCTCGATTGGAAATCTTGGCCAGCAGTTGGCGCGCAAAGATCCACTTGGACCTGACTTCGAAGAACCCGCAGTTGAGGAAACTCCAGCCGGTCGCAGTCTCCACGTGCACAAACCCTCTGTGTACATTCAGTCGCTCCAGAGTGGTACTGGTACCACTAGTAATTGTCCCTCCGACCCCGCAATACCCAAAGACATTCGAGTGCCGGCGGTAAAACCGCCAACAGTCGAAGAAGAGATGGACTCGGGCGCCAGAGCTGAGGTTTCAGAAGATTGGGAGATGGTTGATATCTTGGAGCACGGCCTAGTTGCTGCGACGTCGGAGTCTGAGGCACTCGACCCGACGTTCGAGGAGGCGGAGAAGAGGCCGGATTAGGAAGCGGTGATCCGGGCCGAGCTTTCCGCTTTAGCTGATACTAAGACGTGGGATGTTGTTGAAAGGCCGGACTCTTCCCGCCGTCAACGCGAAGTGGGTCCTTCGCATTAAGAAGAATGCCGCTGGTGAGATCGGTAAGTCCAAGGCACGCCTCGTTGCTCGAGGTTTTACCCAAGTTCACAGTGTGGATTATTATGAAACTTTTGCTCCCACCACTCAAATCTCTTCCATGCGCCTCATACTTGCAATCGCTGCTCGCAACAACTGGGAGATCGATATGTTCGACTTCTACAGCGCTTTTCTCAACGGAGAACTTGATCCTGACGAGGTAATCTACATGGAGCAAGCCCCCGGCTACGAAACTGCTGACCGCGCCAAGTTTGTTTTGAAACTCAACAAAGCACTCTATGGCTTGAAGCAGGGCGGACGCCGCTGGTACGAAACTTTGAGCCAATCCCTTGCCAAAATTGGGTTCACGCAGTGCTCTTCCGACCACACCATTTTCTTTACGTGCGACAACGGGCATGTTATTATCATGGTGATCCACGTTGATGATTGCACCATCACCGGCAGCTCTCCCGAGCTTCTCGTTGCGTACAAGACACATATTGGTGAGCTTTTCAAGATGATGGACCTCGGGTTCGTATCCTGGCTACTTGGCATCGAGATCAAGGGCAACCGCGAAGTGCACACAATTTCCTTGTCGCAACAGGCCTACATTGAGTCCATCATTTGTCGCTTCAACTTGACTGACACAAAACCTCTATCCCTTCCCATGGACCCGAATGTCCAGCTCACCTCGGAGCAGTCGCCTGTCAGTGTCAAAGACATTGCCGCGATGAAGCACATCCCATATCGCCCGGCTGTTGGCCCCCTCATGTGGGCAGCCGTCGGCACTCAACCCGACATCGTGTACACTGTGGGGGTTCTGTCAAAATACCTTGACAACCCCGGCCCAGCCCATTGGGAGGCGGTTAAGCGCCTTTTCCGCTACCTTCAAGGCATGAAGGATTTACGTCTCACGTACGGCGCAGGGAAGAGAGGGATGGAAGGATTTTCGGACTCTGACAGGATGTCGGAGCAACACAGGCGAGCTATCTCTGGCTATGCCTTCATTATTGACGGAGGTGCTATTTCTTGGAGTTCCAAGAAGCAGGAACTTGTTTCCCTCTCGACCACCGAGGCCGAATATGTCGCAATGACCCATGCCACGAAGGAGGCCATTTGGTTCCACCAACTCATCGCCGGGTTGTTCCGCCCGCTCGAGCACCCTATCACCATGGCGACAACAAGTCTGCCATCGCGCTCACCTATGCCGACATAGGCCAATTCCATGCGCGCACGAAACACCTTGACATACGCTATCATTTCATCTGCTATGTCATCGAGAACAACTCTATCCGCCTCGTCTATTGCCCCACCAACGACATGGTGGCTGACGTCCTCACCAAGGCCCTTCCCAGTGCGAAGGCGAAACACTCCGCCGCAGCCCTTGGACTTCGTTCGGTTTGAGGGGAAGTGTTGGGATATCACCCCGAACTACGCCCCTATCTCTCGGATGCAATATAGCTGTTATACAGCAGGGAGTTCTTCTCCCGTGTTTCTATTGCCACTGCTGTTCGTGTTTACTTGTACAGTGTTTACTTGTCCCCATTAAGTAGTAAGATTGTTATTTTCCGCATACCTTTGTATGGACTCATAGCTATACATTGTTCTCGTTTGTATTTAAACTGTAGTACTCGAACGAATACATTTAGTTCTATCTGCGAAAGCATTCCCCTTAAATCACAACCTCTACACTTTCCGCCCATCTTCTCTTCCTCACGCTCTCAGCTCTCGTAAACCCTTCGTCAAACGTGGCATCGACGCGGCCACACAGCCCGACTACCAATATACTGTATTTTTACGTTCAAATCGACAGGGGGGTGTGACATGTGACCCGTTTTACCTATTCGACAATTCGACAGGGGCCGAAATTTTGCGTGACACCGCAAAAATTTCGCCAAATTTCGACATTCAAACACCAAAAAAATTGGTATTTTTTACACTTTTTGAGCAATTTGGGGACCCGCGTGAGGTTCGATAGAGGCCCGAGTGACACGTGACCTCATTTGACATCGACAAGGGGTGTGTGACGCGTGACTGTCAATTTGAACGGCCTTCCGCCTTCGACGCCGACTTTCACCTTCGCCGGCAAGACCACCCCCGGCCCGGCCTCAATTCCCACGCCTGTTGGTTGATATCAACCACCACCGACCTGTTCGCGAATGGACACTATTGGATAGGTATGGGTCTAAGTAATTCACCTTGCGTGTTCATTGCTTTACTTATTCAACTTCGTATAGTCCCTCTCAAGGCCTTTCAGGCCGGCTTAACTCGCCCAATTCTGGCGGTACACTCTGGCTTCCAGTGCAAGTTTCTGCGGCAACCGATTCGACTGGACTTCGGCTTCCACATTTCTGCAATAATCCCGGCGGCGTCCACTAGTTTTCCCTCGGCTTCTTGCAATTCTTTCGACCGGCAACTCAAGGCTCTTTCAAAGCTTCGAATCGTCGACTCAATGAACTGACCATTGTTTATCTCTGGTAGCCCCGACTGGGTCTGAACACCTAGATAATTTACATTTAATCCGAACTCGCGGTGACAGAACCCTTCAAAACCTCTCTCCCGATACTCAAGTCTACCATCAAGTTTCTACGGCGTCACTTTGACCGTACTACGGTGTACCCCGCACCGGTCCTCGGCCCTTCACCCTATGCTGTCCCGTTTGTAAAATAAATCAGTTGCATCTTCACGGGGGCAAATATAAAAAAATTCGTGAAGTCAACCATATATTGTAGGATTGCTCACCTTCACAAATCTCAAGGGGTGGAAGTACTTAGATGGAAAATTCGATGGCCGAATATATTTCGAACCGAGGTTCGATATATATTTCGACACAAGTCAAATCTATTTTGACGCCTGTCAAATCTATTTCGACGCCGAGTCGACTCATATAAAAATTCAGGCGAGTCCTCTTGGCGTCGCATCTCACATCGAAGAGACACGTCCGCTGTGATGCGGACTGCGGTTCTGTGAACTGCCTGACCCGGGGTGGGTATAGTCAAGTAGTGTTTACAGAATTTAATTCGTCCTCTAGGGGGAAATTGCTCTGTCGCGGAGCTGCGTAGTTTAAGGTACGCTAATGCGCGGTATATAATTTGTGGTGTGTGTGTGTGTGTACAGTTCTCTCCGTTTGGATTGAACACTTTGCCAGGTTCCTCGAAGATTTCAGTTCTTCGTTGGGGGCTGGCCTTCCGAAGGTACCGCGGATGGATAGTTTTCTACACTTGCTTGAAGGGTACGCTCCGCAATGCGAATGCTGTTCCGTTCCGGAGTACTCGGGTTATCTGTTGTACTTATCCACCCGTCTCGAACGACTCGGACGGCAGGTCTCTTCAGTACTGTGTAACACGGTACGGATGGCTATAGCGTTCCCCTTCGTAGCCTGGTTTCTCCGTGTGTGAATGCCTTGAAACGGGGATGCTCCGTTTCGAAGACTCGGGGGTGAATGGTGCGAAAAGGAATGTGGGAAGTGGTATTATCGAGTCGGATAGGCCTTCCGTGCACGATGGGGTGGGTTCCTCGCAGGGATATGCGCTCAAACTCCGAATATGAACGGTTGCACGAAACCAAGTTTGGGCTACTGGCCGTTTGGTGATTCGCCGCGTAATCTGCTACCGCGCGCTTTCAACTCCGGATTGACTATAATTCCCTCCGTATCGCTTTTAGCGAAACGGAAGTGAGGTGATTGGAATCTTCTTGACAGACCCCGGCCCTTGGTGACCTTGGTTTGTCCCACTATCGGGCGGCGTGACCCGTAGCGAAGTGTATGTATTTAATAATCCCCGCCCTGGTGTACTTCAGGGGGAGTAGCTTTTCAGGTATATGCAGTGGGAGGTAATAAGATGCTATTCCGTTTAATACAAGGGGTTTTTATACTGTTCTCGGTCCGATACCCGCGCGCGTAATAACTCCTCTTTTAGGAAACAGGCTCTCCAGTCTGACTCACCCCATCGCTCTCCATGTGCTCCCCGAGTTTGAAGGAGTCAACGCCGAAACGGAGCTGCCTCGTGTCCTTCTCCGTTTCCTGTTTAGTCCTCCCGTTTCCCAGAACCTCCTCCGTACAGCGGTCCGCCATCGGCCCGCCTCCGTATTGAAGTGCGCGGTGAGTCGGTGATTCACAGTCGTAAGTCCCCCCGTACTGTTCTATCGGAGTCATGGCCTGGTGGTGCAACGGTAGCACACGCGAAAGGTGTACTTTTTCAAGAAATAGTTCTTCGCGCGCTCCCTGTTCGATTCGGGGTCAGGCCTTGGCCCTTGCGTTTCTTTAACCTTTTTCGTTGTTGGTACGGAGTTGTATGCGGCTGGATGGTGCAATGGTAGCACGCTTGGATTTGCTACCACACGCGGATAGCGCTCCTCCAAGAGCTCCCCGTTCGATTCGGGGTTCGGCCTTGGATCCTTGTGGTCTCGGTGAGTACTCGGTCAGATAGTGTAACAGTAACACACTTGGACTCGATACATTGGGATGGAGCGATTCTCCAAGAGTACCCTGTTCGATTCGGGGTCTGGCCCTGGTGGTGGTGTATCCGATGCTTTTTATTGATACGGAGAACCCGGTGTTTTCACCCGATTCGGCTCGTTTGGAGCACGTCACAAAGTGACAGCTCACACCGCCCATTGCCCGACGCGGCGGGCATGGGATGTCGGGCACGGCGGTGTCGCGTCGGTCCGTGGTTGAACCTTCGGATCACCGCACCGGTATTTGGCCGTGCTTGGCTGGAGCTTCCCCGGATCTGTAAGCTCGAGGAACCCAACGCCGTCTAGGTAGCCTCTGCGCCTTTGAACCCTCTGGCCTGGTCTCGTCTACTGGCCCAACACACCACAAGCTACACAATAGTCTCAAGTGTTTCCAAAATCCTTCTCTGAGTGACGACCAAGCAAGGGGGCCCAAGGATAAGCAATTACCATATGGGGTAGAGGGGGGGAGGGGTCCAGGGTCCGCCGGAGAAAAAAATTGTATGCAATTTTATTTTGCCCCAGGAAGGCCCGGTGGGCAGTTGAGGATACCAGGCAGGCCCTCAAACATGATTCCCCACTATGATTACCCCATTGTAGGCCTCTCACTGATCCCGTTAGCAAGATTGGGCCACTGTGGTCTGTTTTGAACCAAGTTTCAACCCAACAAACCGTGTGAGTGTCAAGAGAATGTCCATGATTCAGTAGCTTCTTCTCATATGGACTGCTGTTGTCATTAAATCACTACTACCACCACTTTCTACCGCCAAAATATCGCAGCTTAATACTCTGCCGCCTAGGATATCTTTCTCTAAAAGGGAATTTGATGGCATCATCGTTACGTAGGGGGGGAGGGGTAGGCCAAAGTGCTGAGAAAAAAAAAAATGTAGGTGATATCCTTTTTTCTTATCTTTGGGCCCCCTTGCGACCAAGTAGTACCAAGGATGACTGTACATTCACCCAAAGCTCGCGGGACCCACGGAATGAAACCCCGTTCCCCGCTTCCTCGTCCTTTCCTCCACTGCCGCTGCTTCCATCTCAAAAAAGAAACAACAAAAGGCCGCCACATAGTCACTGACCAAGTACCAATTACCACGAATTTCACCGGTGTTCCCATACTCCGATTTTGCGGCCTTCACTGCCCGCACCTTCCTACTGTACATGTGCAAAAATCCAAGTCAGTGTGTATGACCCTCAAGAAAAACCTCAAAGTACATACACCGCGCACGCCATCTGCACACCGCTGCGTACGAGCAATCTCAGCATCCCTGAGAGTTGGACATCGACTTCGCGCACGTCAGTGATGCGCCTTGAGCGATGCGCATGGCTTGCGCGTACATCCATCCCGCGCTCACGGTTGTGATTTGTCGCGCACCGGTAGACTTTGTGTGGGCACCGAAAGCGGGCGCAGAGTCGATCTTATGCAGGGCATGCACGTCGGCCATTGTATGCGTCATTTGAGGCCTTCAGTGTCGCAAGAAGGTCAAGGCAATCAATCATCGATGAGGCTCGGCGCCCGCGCGTGCTCGTATACGCCTCCTGCACATGCCGCGGCGCCAAAAGGATCATCACCGTCGGCCTCCGCCTCTTCATCTCATACTTGGCCGTCCCCACCGACCCCGCCCTCAGACACATATACAGCCCAGGGTTTCGCGGCTGCCACCTCGGGGTCGGAATTGCAGCAGGTGGAAGGGGCCGGCGAGGGAAGGCGGACAATCAATATTTTCGGTCGAGACGGTAGACAGTAACATCTGGGAACAACTTCGAGAGACGGTAAGTCTCAATTTCAACAGCCTACGCCCAACACCCATCCAGCTTCCTGTATAGTATTTTAGGAATCAATGTTGCGAGCCTCTCGATGATTTCGGGCAAGAACATAGAACAATGAAATTGATTACAGCAGACTCGTTCGACAACTCTATGTATGTACGTATACAATATTGTAAGAAATGGATCAGATTCTACTAGAGGGGCTCACAGTAAGCTAGAATCACAGCAGTCACTCCAGCGATGACACACTTGTAACAGAAAAACAGAAGGAGGGGAGTAAACACGTTAAGATACACAAGAGGGAAGTGCGCCGGTGAGGGAAAAACAATACATTGAGGAGCGAGTCATCACACTTAAACATCTGCTTGAGCCGTTGACGAAGCCCCACTTGTGGTGAGGATCTTCTGCCGGCCGGGCAACATAGAGCGCGCGGCGGATGGAGAATTAAATATTACCATCCCTATGTCTGTCTCGTTGCTTTCTTGGACTGCTCCACTTTCTTGAATCAACTTGCGCTAATCTGTATCATGTGTATAACCTGCAATACCTTTCTTAGACCACTCGCTTTCTTGATCCAACTCCCCCTAATCTGTACCATATGTAAAATCCGCGAAATCCTTTGGATCTGAAGATGAACGTGCAAGCTTCGATAATTGTTTGAGTAGAATAGCATCGTTATTGTCAACGCACTCCCCAAAACCGTGACAGACTGAGATTAACGCGAAGATCCGCAGATCGCACGGCAGAGCTTTGAACATGAGTAGGCTAAAATGCACTCGTTCACAATGCACTCCATATGGATTGGGATTGGACATAGCAAGGTACGTGGCATAATGGCAGGCATGTACGGGGACATGGCCTTCTTGACGTGTTTCGTCACCATCGTATTCTCTCGTCAATACATACATATAGTCGTGTTAGGGAGAGACACACCTGAAACCATTCTTGAACCACCTGAACACGTCCTTGAGGTAGCACATGCGTCCCATGCTGGTGGCCTTCTGCGCTTTGCCTTCTAACAGCAGCCTCAGGATGCCGGTGGGCCAAATGAGAAATACACTACCCTGCGAAACGGAAGTATTGTCAGTATGTAGAAGAGGGGAAGGGAGAAATAAAGGCTTAACTCAGACAACACATGGGACTGATACAAATGACGAAGAACCTCATACAGGATGTGCCTACATCCAAGTCAGCCATCTAAACAGATAAAGTGTGAGGAAAGACTTACTTCCGGCGGTGTTGCTTGCCCGAATCCCTCGGCTGCTCCCCCTCTTCCGCCGTCTCTCCCTCTCCCTCTCAACTCAACCAGCAGTACAACAGTTGCTTCCACCCTTCCATTGCCGCCCGAACCCTGGCCTGTGAATATCTGCGATGTTAACGACGAGACGGGGCACTCGGCACGCTAAGGCCTTGGCAGTAGGTCTCGAAACACACGAGCGACGGCAAACGCGCAGGCCCCGGACAGGCCCGAATCCGCGCGAAGCCTAGGGGTATGCGTGAGATCGTAGCCATGCGCGGTGTATCTCTGGTGCGTTCGGAGTCGCTGCCCACGCTCGGGAATGTCGAGCTTGCTCGTATGCCTCGAGGTCTTTACTCACGGACCCGGCTGTTTGTCATTGCGTTGGGCGGAGAGTCACTTGATGACCGAAGATTTTTGAAGATGGAAACAGCGGTGGCGGTGGAGTGCGGGGAAACGGTTCTTCGGGTCATGCAGCCTCGGGGTGAATGACAGCCTTCTGTCGTCGATTATCGGGCAGAAATGCGCTGCAGCGCAGACCCTAGTGTCGGTCAAGGGGACGTCGGGATTCGAAAATCGGAAGGGGGGTCGAAAAGTTTTTTTCAGCCTTGGCTGGACTCCCCCCCCCCCCCCCCCCCCCTGCCTTATCGGGAAGGTGTCTCCCACCCCTGGTACCGGGCCGCTCCCTCCGGACTTTCCGCCGCCCACTGAACCTCCCTCAGACAACTACTGCTGCCTGGTTTTGATCCCTGAGGTACATATTATTCTTCCTAAACCTATCTAAAGTGCCACAAGACTTTGATTAGACCTGCAAAAAAATTTGAACCTAGCCCGGCATCTTGCCGGCACCGCCGACCAAGCACTTTTTGGTTGAAATTATCATTTCAACACCGTCTGAGGTGAGTGAGAACCAAAAGGTGAGGTTTCTTACTCATTGGGACCCTCATATGCCTCTACTAACATTTTTACACCCTCCCATAGCCGTCCCAAAACTTACCCTACAAAGTTTTTTTCAGCCTTCTTCAGACCCTCCCCCCCCCCTCCCCCCATCCGAAATTTTAATCCCGACGTCCCCTTGGTGTCGGTGACTAGAGAACAATCCTATTAATGAGCATGGCCACAGCCGGGTTCGTCGCAGCAAACTCGGGCTCGGTGTCGTGTCGTCTTCCAGCGTGCAGGGCATCGCGTTAATGTGGCCAGGCGATGGCATGTATGGAAGTCGTCGGTTCTCGGACAGAGCAGCCGACAGGGAGACTCCAGCCAAGCACGGTAGTCTATTAGTTACCGCGCCTTGATTACCGTTAGGTCGCCTTATTATATAAGCATCCGTTTTGGGACATCACGTGGAACGCTGGGTGCAGAAGTTGACGCGACGTAGGACTTCCTAGGCCACAAAAAAATAGAGTAGGTGCGAATGAGTTGATACAAGTTTGCAGATATGCCTTTGGAGGTTTTCCCGGGCATAAGAGCTTGACCAATACAAAATGGCCCATAATGTGCCCAATTTGGGAAGATGGTGAAAATAGAGATGGAGGGGGCAAAAAAAAAATGCGGGGACCCTGAAGGAGGCTATTATACTACACTAAGGCAATGCACTCATCTTTCAGACTGTTCTGGCGCGTCAAAGACACGTCTCAGTGGGATTTGTTTGTGCAAGCATCATCATCAATTTTGATAAGCCGACCTAACGGTAATCAGACCGCGGTAACTAACAGACTACTGTACCGAGTTGTAGGGAGGCAACGGCCCGAGGACCGTGACCAACCCGTTGCCTATTTTTTAGGCAACGACGGGACCGTGAGTCGTGACCGTTGCTTAAGGAGGCAACGGGGCCATATCTTTGAGGCAGGCTATTCGATTTTCAGGGCTCATATTGGCACATCCTAGACTCGGAGGGATCTCCTGGTACTTTTATTGCCATTTTCCTTCACTCCCAGTGCCCCAATATATATTTTCCAATGTTTTCTCTTCATGTCACGATTTTTTAAAGGCAACGGCCCTCACCGTTACCGTGACCCGCCGCAAAATAGGCAACGCAACGGACCGTCCGTGACCGTGACCGTTGCCTCCCTACAACTCGGTACAGTATAGAACGAGGTTACGAGTGTCATTGTCTGTCAAGAGAGACTACAAGCACGGCCAAATACCGGTGCGGTGATCCGAAGGTTCAACCACGACCGACGCGACACCGCCGTGCCCGACATCCCACGCCCGCCGCGTCGGACGATGGGCGGACGTGTCTCTTCGCTATGACACGCGACGCCAAGAGGACTCGCCTGAATTTTTATGTGAGTCGACTCAGCGTCGAAATAGATTTGACAGGCGTCGAAATAGATTTGACTTGCGTTGAAATATATATCGAACCGAGGTTCGAAATATATTCGGCCATCGAATTTTCTATCTGAGCACTTCACCCTTCGAGATTTGTGAAGGTGAGCAGTCCCATAATATATGGTTGACCTCACGAAACTTTATATCTTGTGCCCTCGTGAAGATGCAACTTATTTATTTTACAAACGGGACAGCATATCACCCTCGTAACCCTGGACTTCCAAACTCGTGTCGACGCCCTCAACTCGCATGCTGACCTTCGAAATGCCCTCGCTCTGCTTTGATTTTTCAAATCTGGCCCGCAATGCCGTTTGATCAAGTCATCGTCAAATTGACCCGCCTTGGTTTCGAAGTGTGTAATCTTATCCTCATACCTTCACTTTGCACAAAAATATTGACCTCAACTCATAGATCTTCCTCGACGGATTTATGGGTAGATTATCGTCAAGACTGACTTACCTCGGCTTGCCAATTTTTCGATTCAAGGTATGTGATCTCATGCTTCAATACATGTCGTTTTCCTCATTCAGATACTAACGTGGTCTCACAGATCTTCATCGGCACCTCAAGGCCTAGTTCAACAGACCTGGACTTCAAGTTTTTTACCGCTACCTTTCAACCATTAAGTTCTTGTATTCTACTAACCCTGATTTCAATTCATTAGGCTCCCTACGTTCCAAGCCTCGCCTCGATATGTTCGGCCCATGACACCTACTGACCGTGTTAGATTACCTCACGTACTTTCTGTGCACTTTGGTACGCGCGTCAATCTTCTTTCCTCTTGATCTTCTGACCCTAAATTCATCACAGATTTTAAATCCATTTGTTTCGACCCTAGTCTATGCTTGCGCCCGTTGGATTCGACGCGCCGTTATACTTGAGAATTGCGGCATATTGAGAACTCACCTTGGTCTCATCGGCCTGCCACAACTGCGAGCTGTGGCTTAGATACCCTTAAATCGAGTACGTTTTAAGTTCAATCAGGTCAGTATCGGTCATTTCTGATCGAACTTTGACTGACCGATTGTCAGATCTAGTATTGGTCAATCAACTCTCATACTCGACGGCTTCTGGGGTTGAAATGGCGAATTTTGGTTGGTTCCACGGCTACAGGTGCGTCTCTACATCCATTTTCACGGTCCTTGAGCGCTAACATGACAATCGAACCTGTCGCCCAGATTGACTTGAACCGCGAACGTTTCAAGTCTCAACGGCAGTTTTCACTCGTTGACGGTGTGTTCAACAGTCCCTCAACTCATTTACTGAGACTGTTTCTGTTTCGCAGTTCCATCATATTACCCGCATCATAGCCCTTTGGAGGCCGAACCTGTGCGAGTTTGAATCCAGGTACGTACGTTCGAAATCAACTTGGTTAGTAATTTTTGAACCGACCTTCGTTCAAGCCATTCAACACCTTGAAGAGGCCCGCCTTCACCCGGCCCGTTTTAGCCCAGCTAGACTGAAACTATGTGACTCTTTGAAGGTTAGATGCTATGCATTCAACCTGAGTAGTAATTTTTGAACCGATCTTCGTTCAAGGCTTCAAGCCATTCAGCATCCTGGAGGGTGTCACTCTGCCCGTTCGAACCCAGGTATGTGTACTCTGTTTTGAATGCAGGTATGTATGACCGCCTGTAGTCTTCGAACTGATCTTTATTGAAGTTGTTCAGGCTCAAGTCTTGGTTCAATGTGGTTCAAGGCATTCAACACCGTTACCCTGCCTGCCCGTTTGAACCCAGCTAGACCGAAACTATCTATCGCCGTTTGATTGTAGGTATGTCCGCGGTTACTCATTTTGAACAACTGACGGCATTCAGATTCAATATTAATACCTTTGCTCAACGGCCTTTTCTTTTCCACTTGAACCCAACCCAGGTATGTCGGAGTAATTGCTCAATCCAAGCGTGGTTGAACGGTTCCGATATCGGTGAAAACGGAAAACTTATCTTACTCACCATATACAACTTTACCTAGCTAACCCAGCATTCCTTCCTCAAGCTTTACACACCCACTCCTTCAAGCGCGTGCCGTTGCCGTCCCCGAGTCCAACCCAGGTAAGTAAGTACACTCACTGTATTCTTTTTATTCTTGGAACTGATTGACCCGGCTTCACAGCATTCCTCGATTCAATTCACGAAACGAAACCAATGCCACTTGGGGGGGATAATATATAATATTACTATTACTTACTTACTTGCCGCCAGATTTTCTGCAGCAGATTGAATCCACCCACATCCACTTGAGTTTTGAGGTGAGCGAGTCCGTTCATCTTGTGCTTGAATCCGCGCCGAATCATCTCCCAGCTTGATATCAATGGGAAGCCGCGGTACAGCTTGCTTGCTTCTTTTCATCTGAAAAGTCCTCGCGCTAAGCAAATATCCGCATCCGCATCGCACAGGTATTGGAAGGCAAGTGAATTTCATTAAAAATTGGGTAGGTACGGACGGACGGACATGGGGACATGGGACGGGACGGGACGGGGTGGGAGCGAGGGCGTGGAGATAGCTCGAGGCAGGCAGGATCGAGTCTGCGCTGCGGCTCTCGGCTCTGTGTAACTCCGTGAGCGGCGTGTCGACGTCCACGCTCGCGGTACGGCAACGCAGGAGTGTCCGCGCCGTACTCACAGCTGCCGCGCAGCCTCGACGTGTGCGGGGACGCGAGGCAGACGGAGCACACGCATGCGGGCCGGGTGCGAGTCCGAGTCTGAGCGCGAGGGCGCTACGCATGCTAACGGACAGCGGCAACTGCGCGGACTTCAAGTTGGTTCCTGGCCGGTGCTCGCGTTGGGGCGCGGGGGAGGGGGCGTACGTGGAGGCATTAACTCGTGGCGAACGGCAGCGGCGCCTTGAAAGCTAAACGCCGAGTGCCGAGTGCAAGCAGAGTGGCTGAAGATTCAAGCAAGGATGTTGTCGTAGTCCGCAAAGGAACTGCACCCGCGCTGATTCTGGCGGCCCCGGGCCGGGCGCTGCCACTCTTCCTCACTCTCCCAAATACCTAGATCTCTCGATCTCTTCGCTCTCACCATGCTCGCTTGAAGCCACGAGAACACCGAGTTCCGGCGCGGAATCATTGAACTGCGAGGAAGAAACAAACAGACAAGCAACAGACAAGGAGGAATTAGCATCCCTGAACCTCGTACTTTTGGAGCGGGTATTGCCTCGGTCGTCTTACGCGGCTTGGTGCCACCGTGAGATTCTATCTTCTGATTCCAAATCCAAAATTTTCTCGTACTGGCGCTGCTTGCCAGGACCGGCTTTGGGCGTATGCGCCAATGGTGTCGCGTGATGGGGATCCCAGAGCGCACGCCGCACGATCTAGGTGCCGCACGCTGATTCGGTATTCAATATTCCTGCAGTCGCAGTCGGTCGCCTGAGCCATGGAGGACGGTCTTGCGGGTGAGTCTTCCTTCCTTCCACCGCTCCTCCGGTTTCGGCCGCCACGGCGCTGCAGCTTTCAATTCGTAGGACATCGGACGCGTTGGGCGAGTTCAGAGATATGCGATATATACACGGCACGGCCGTGGGCGCTCGAGCAACGCTTTCGGCAGATACATCTGTGGCGTGTGCGCGTCCGCCTCGCTTTCCCTCTGCTTCCTCGTCCTCTCCGCCCTTCGACGTTCTTCCTCGCCCTTGTCCTACTCTACTCTTACTACCATGTCCTCAGATACCGCGCGACCGATAGGACCACCGCGCCCAACGCGCCTCCTCCCGTTATCTTCGCATACCTACCTACCTTGTCCCGGAGCAGAGAGGGGCCCCGAGACGTCGGCGCGATGCGAATGGTGCCGATGCATTCATGGTGCGCGCTGCCGCGGCGCGCGTGGTGCCACTGCGTCCGTGCGCTCCGTTGGGGCTGCCGGGGACGCTATGCGGTCTCAATCATCTCGATCATCTCTATCTCGGGAAGGTGGATGCTTGCGCGCGCGAATTCGCGGTGTCCCTGTGCAGGAAGCTCGTCCGACGGGTGGATCTGACTCCGTGCACCAGGCGGGGCGTACGATGCGTGTCCGTTTCGGCGGAAGGAAGCGTGCAGCTCTACGCTCGTATCCGTCCCCGAGACCGGATTAAATCCAGACGTGCTTGTGCTTGTGCTTGTGTTCCTCCCCCCCCCCCCCCTTCCCCCTCGCCGTTACTTCGTTTCTTTTTGTTTCTCCTTTTTGTTTTCTTTTTCTGGAGCGAAGCCGTCTAACAGGCTGGCGCAAGAATACGGGTGATTCTTGTGCAGCATCGGAGAGGCCGGCGGTGTGGGGTTGGGTGTACTCGAGGACCGAGACCGAGCGCGTACGGGTGGTGGACGCGTGTCCAGGAAAGCTCGATACCGCAAATGGGGCTGGCGCTTGCAGCTGCCTTGCGGTCTATGCTCGTATCCGCGTATCCGTCCCCCGAGACCGGATCGCAGCGTAGAGCAGGACGCGCTTTATGCTTGTGCTCGTGCTTGTATTCCTCCCCCCCCCCCCCCCCCCCCCCCCCCGATGCTTATCGCTTCGTCCCTATTCCCTATTATTTTCTTCCCTTTTCGTTTTACTTTGTTTTGTTTTCTTGGAGCGAAGCCGGCTGGCGCATGCGTCGGGACGATTCTTAAGCCCACACGGAGAGGCGGCGTGGGTTTGGGTTTGGGTGACGAGCGAGCACCGAGTGCGTACGGATGGTGGACTACGCATATTCGAGGAAGGATCGATCCCGCAAGTGGGGTTAGGCTTGCAGATGCGCAACGGCGACGACAAAGACGCTACGGGACCTGGGCGTGTTCTCCTGTGAATGTCTCTGCGCCTGCGGCCTGTATCTTTCTCTTTATGATGCGTCGTATTCGACGTCCTCTTTGACCCATCCTCCTCGTCCTGCGTATTCTCCACCTTGCGGTTGGGGTTGCGGGCCTTCCTTCCTCCATCCTCATCTGCAACACGGTTGCTAACGCCTTCCACAGCAGCCAATTTCTCGTCGCGGATTTCTGGCGGAAATGTCGTTCGCGGCGCTGCGTACGCACGCATACACCGCGCAGAAGATCACCTTGGGCCGCGGATGTTTGAGTGGCGAAGGGCGGGCGACGCGCGTTTCGTAGCGCCATGAAGCGGGCGGATGTGGTGCGCGCGAGCAGATCGAGCGGTCGCTGGAGGCCGAGCGAGGCTCTGATTCACAGACGACGCAATGCTCGATTTGGATCCACTGGCGGTGGGGGATTCGAGTCTCTGGGGATAAACTGGACGCCCGCACGCGCCTTGCGCTGCGGGCGTCAAACGAAGAAGTCAGAGCGCGGATACGGTACGTCCTCCCGCCTTCGAGGGATGGACAATACTGTGCTCGGCGGGTGCACAGCTCGAGCGGTGGATGCGGAAGTATTTGCGCCGATATGACGGCGTTATTCCTGCCCTCATGGACATCCGCTGCACACCGTGCTTCCAGTTATCTACGTTCAACGCGCGCTTGTATTTAGAACGCGGAATTCAATAGCTTGGGCAAAACTATTACTTGACACGGTACTTCTTTGAAAAGACACTTGATTTTGTATCTGGAGTGACATTAGCGCCTGCCTATTTGGCTGGGCGCTGTGATGTCAACAGTCGCCTCTTGTCCACCGAACACTGACTGAAAATTGCAGAGCGCAGTCGTATGATGTATACAATTGTTTCAGTCAAATTGCTGACCCTCCATATAGACTTTGCCACCATGAGTACGCTTGAGCCAGATCGCCTTCGCGTGGCAGAGTTGGACGTACAAATCCTCGATCTCAAGCGCTCCATGTCCGCCCTGCTGGCCGAGCAGGAAGTGGTCCAACACCGACTCGATTCATTCACATACCCCGTCTTAAGCCTACCCAACGAGATCGTGGCGGAAATCTTCGTTCATTGCACCTCCGATCGCAGCGTTTCGCCGATTTTTCTGACACAAATTTGCCGGCGTTGGCGAGACATAGTGTTGGCCACACCGACGCTCTGGAGAGCCATATCTTTATTGTTCACATTCCGCGGCGCTGCTGCCCACGAGGTTCACAAACTCGAGACCTGGCTCAGCAGATCTGGTTGCTGCCCAATGTCTGTTCAAATCTCAGTCTTTGGTCATCGTTCGGAGTTCCAGTTCTCGTCGACTCACTGCGCGCGCTGGGAGGTCCTACAAATCTGCGGTCCATTGTCCCAGCTTCCTATCGCTGAAGCTTCAATGCCCATGCTTCGCCATCTCGATCTCACACGTTCCGCGAATCCTCTCGTCTCCTATCCCGTCGTCTTCGGGGAGATGCCTCTCCTGCGTTCAGTCATTCTGAACTATGTCACCGCCGAAACGGTCACTCTTCCATGGGTGCAGCTTACTGTCCTAGAGTTACACCACATCTTCCTCTTCGAATGCACTCCAATCTTACAGCAGACCCCCAACTTGATCCACTGCAAATTGGGTCTCATGCAGGGCAATAACATACCGAGCCACTCCACGACACTTTTGTGTTTGAAATCCTTGGTTCTTCTCGACTACGGCGGAAGAATGTCAGGAATCCTAGGATATATCGAGGCGTTCTTTGTTCCCGCTCTTCGTGAGCTCGAGATCCCAGAGCGATTTCTTCCGGATCCCATCCCTTCCCTGACATCCTTTATGTCAAAGTCCGGGTGCCAACTGGGCAAGGTGACGATTAGCGGCCCAAGACTTGTCTCGAGCAATGTCTATCACACGGCATTCCCTTCTGTCGAATTTTCCTTCACCGGGAAGCACAATCAAGGATAAACGAAAGTTTCACGTCTGTTCTTCCATGTCTTCTTTGTTTTTGCAATCCGCTCACGAATCTCATAGGAAATTCCAACATTCCAAAAGGATGAATTCCGCGATCGTTCATCTTGATTTCGCGCAATGTAGTTTGAAGGGAACACACATTATCATGTGAATAATAGATATTCAATTAGCCCTCCGCCCTTTCTATGATCCAACCAAATGTCACCGCCGGATACTCAAAGTCGTACCTGGTATGTGATGGGGCACAAAAAAACAAATTGAATACTCTCAGCGTTGAATAATTGCCCAGGTCTCTAGCCTGATGATCGCGATATCAATACAGCGTCGTCTACTACTCTGCGCCCGCCAAGCTCCAGAACCCAACTCTCAGTAATGTTCCAGCAACCGTTGGAGCGGCGACAGGTTTGCTCGGAGCCTACAAAAACATAAGTATGGCGACCTTCTTGGCGGCCGGCACGGCCACTTGCTCCGAACCTCACGCGCGATTTCCCGTAACCCGGACTCCGATGCTGCCCAGAAGTTGAAAGCGCAGGGCGTCGAAGTCCTTAAAGGCAATGCTTTCGACAAGGCGCCACTTTTACCGCTCAAGAGCTATACCGACCCATCCAAGAACATCTCCGGAAAATCGTACCTATCGTCAACGCTCACATCGGATACACCAAGCTGGCTGAGATGACTGCGAAAGGTGTGAGTCTCTACTGCTGCACTATTCAAATAATGCTGACCTGAAAGAATACTTTCCGGCGTTGAGGGTTCCCAGCGCAAGGACAAACATACGACTAAAAATTCCAAGTTGAACCCGTACCCGTACCGGTACCCTGACCCATCCGGGACCTGGGACCGTAGCCAGGCCCGTGGTATTCGCGGAGCCGCGACAAAATTCCTTCCGCGAATCCTCCAAAGAGGCAATTGATACGCAACGACTCGGAGTCTTTCTAACGAGTCTTTCTATAAAATTTCGTCAAGTGACTCAAGTCGTGAACCAGTATGTATACTCTAGATCCTTCCTGTGCCTGCCGACCATTCAAATACCTCGTGAACAATGGACATATGCAGCAGGTACGTGGAACTATTGTCACGCTGATCAGGAGCGCCGCCGCGGCGGGGATTCAGAACTGTAAGTACGTTTCCTCATGCCAGTGTTGCACTGATTTAACTGGATTTAAACACCGCCAACTTGACGATCGCATCTTTCCTCGAGGTATTGTCTCTAGGCAAGTAGTCCTGTGGTTACCACGCTATCATAGTAGGCGACCAGGGTTATTATATAAGCTTTCCTTTTTGGGAAAGCACGTGAGCGGTCCGTTAACGCGTTCTGACCTGTTCTGACACCGCACGGACATGAAACTACGTGTGTCTGTATTCTGAATGCTTGTGTCGTACGATGCAATGAGTCTGCGGGAAATTTTGGGGGAAGACTGGGTTAAACTACTCAAATTATGACTTCCTCGCCCGTTTCGGCCGAAAAGAGCGTCTGATGTCCGAACTGCTCACAGGAGAGCCTTGGACCTTTTAAACTTCCAGTGGGACGCTCGGGAGGGTGTCCAATGATTCTTGTTCCAAAATATCACGTCTCAGCGGGGGTTGACGCGTGAAATACAGTAAAATACACGCGTTATTTGGTCGTGCATCGGCCATCAAATTTGATAACGTTGGACGCCGCTTATTCGACGCGGTAACTAACAGACTCTATAACGCGAGGCACGAGCGCATTTTTTATAGAGCGTCTGTCTAGAGAGACTACTAGGCAAGCCACTCACGCTCAATATTGCTCTTTGTACGGCGCGTATACGCACGGAGGTACTTTACATGTCTAAACTGACGCGGATGGTTCTATGCATGGAGCAAACACAATGTTTAACAAAGCTCACTGCCGGGGGCCATTCACATTACAAAGTGCGAAATACCAGCAAAATTTTGTAGTGTCTGTCTATGAGAGACTACATTTGCACATGGTATGAACTTGTACACAAATTCCTTGGTTTTAAACCTCCCAAACGGTTAATTCCCCTTCTTGCTCAGTTTCCGATGTCGATAGTGATTGCTGTTGAAATCGAAGTGATAACACTTTCTCCGGTAGGCCCCGGCTTCGCGAAGCTGTTGTCCATCCTCAGCGAATATGTTGCATCGGCGAAGTAGAACCAGTCATCAACCGTTCAAACTCGCTCATCGCGTTGGATACATGACACCAACGCGGTTCAGATGAGTGACCACGTCAACGACAGAAGCGAGTCCATATCGAAGTATCTTTCATAAAATATCATGTGCTCTTAGTTGCAGAACCTGAAACATGATTTGTCGTGTTTGGGGTTCATGCATTTCATGTTTCGAGGTTAGCCGAGCATCTGCAGGGCCCGCCGCTCAGCCGGCATCTACACAATTCTCACGGTTCAAGTTTGGATTGAGCTGTCGGCCAGGAGACACAAACATGCAACCGGGGGAAACACAAGGTCACATAATCAGTCGTTACACTGCTAAATCTGGGTTTGGTTGACTCCCACTGATGGTTGTTTTTGCAATCCACTGACGAATCTCGTAGGAAATCATAATATTCCAAGAGAATAAATTTCGCGACTGTTCAATCTTGATCTCGCACAATGTAGTTTGAAGGGACCACATGGGCGAGCACATTATCATCCGTATATGTGAATAGATATTCAATTAGCCTTCCGCTCTGCCAAGGACCCGTAAAGTATTTACAGCAATCCAAATTAGTTTAAATCTGTAAGGGAGTTTAGCTACCAGCAAAAGATTGGGTGTAAACGGAATGTAACTCAATGAACATGATATTTCCTATGATCACCAGGAATGCAGGAGAAAATTTATTTTGAATGGTGGGTGTCATCATTTCTACCCTCATCAGAGCAACATCTGAATAGCCTCAAGCACAGGATGGTAGAGGGAGCAATATATAAGCATGATTCTGGCCAACTATGTGGTCGGTGAGGCACCCAGAAATTTGTGGTGTATTCCACCATGTTCGGCGGTTGAAAAAGATGGGTGCTATCAAAATCAAATTGTTGTAGAATCCCTGACCCCGTCCCACGTTTGTCTGTGAACTTTGAGAAAAAATTCCGAACACGCTACCACGGTGGCATCCTGTGTGAATGCAGGGGAAGAGATGAATCTGAAACTGTTAAACTGTACATAGGGTGCTTGGATCATCCAAAAATAAAGCCTGTTGTAGTTCGAAGGAAAGAAGCAACATGGAGATGCGAGGTGATTCCTGCATACTTTGCATTGAATGTCCGGGAGAACACAATGAGGGAAGAGCAGGTTAATCTGAATTGGATGTGAAAGTATCATATTGTCCAGGGATAATGGACCATCAGCTATATTGCAAGATAATTGTTGCAAGTACACAGCAGAAGATGAACAACGGTAGAAGGCCATCAAGCTGCCCATAGTTGAATGCGGTGAGAATCCGATGTAAGGGATATATGGTTAGAGACCACTGTTAGATGTATCATAGAAAAAGATGAACAGCAGCCAATGAGACCCAGATTTGCCAAGCTCCTTGAGTACTATAAAGTCCCAGTAACTTCCCAAATGCCATGAGCTCGTCAAAGATGCCCCATCAACCGACTATAACCCAAGTTCGTCTAAGCAACATCTCAAAATATGTAGCTATCACGGCCAACACATTTGATGTCCTTGTGGACGCACTCAAGATCTCTGGCCTGGAGGCCATTTCAAATACCATCCAGTCACTTTTAAGATTGGCCCAGGTACATTTCCACTGAATTTGTATTAAAAAAGCTCTAATTGGTGTTACAGACTATCAAGCAAGATAAAAATGAGTGTGCAGAGTTAATGGAGTGCACACATGCATTGCTCAATGCAATTATCGCCGCATATATCCAGTCCAACACTGGTGCTGAATTGCCACCAAGCACATTGAATCAGATTGCTAAATTCACTGAGTATTTATATGCTTTCAGCCTATTTACATTTCTCAGTGCAAGAATTTAGGACCCTCCACAAAATTCACACCTTTGTTGAGGCTCAACAAAGTGGCAGTAAAGTCAAGAAGTTCTTCCGCAAGGGAGAATTAGCTGCTCTACTCAAGGATTGCAAGGCAGGATTACAACAAGGATTTGATTTCTTCAGTGTAAGTCCTCACATTGGAACTGTATGACAATTGACACTAGCAAAGATCGAAACTGTCACCAATGCGAGGGAGATGCAAGATCAGGCTCAACTCAGACACCAGGAGATACTCAACATGATTGAAAGTTTATCAAGTTTATCAAGCCAGATTCAGCATCCTCTGTAGGTGAGCAGGTTCTTTAAGTGTATCAGTGCTTAAAGCTACCCAGATTAGCAATGTGTACTCTGCCTCTTATGCAAGGTGCTTACTTCCAATGACCCAATTTCCCTGTTGGTTATCAATTTTACAGCTCAAATTCCATTTCAATACTCCCAGCAGAGCCAAAAATATTTTATGGTCGTGATTCGGAGCTGGCAGATATTCTCAAGCACTTTAGGCAATGCACTCCAAGAATTGCTATTTTGGGTGCAGGGGGGATGGGAAAGACCAGCCTCGCGAGGACTGTGGTTCACCATGAGGAAGTAGCCACCAAGTACCACAGAAATCGGTTCTTTGTTATCTGTGACACTGCATCAAGCAAACCAGAACTTGCAGGTCTCATTGGAGCACATCTTGGAATGAAACCTGAAGAAGACCTCACTCAGGCAGTCTTACAGCACTTTTCCAGTGGTCCACCCAGTCTACTGATTCTTGATAACCTGGAAACTGTGTGGGAGCCCACAAAGTCCTGCCGAGAGATTGAAGAGCTCCTCTCTCTTCTCACAGATATAAAGAGTTTAGCTTTGGTGGTTTGTTAACTTCTCTTTTTCTTATGAGGATCACTCATAATACTCTAGATCACAATGCGTGGAGTAGAAAGGCCGTCTAAAGTGCTGTGGACCCGGCCATTCTTACTGCCCCTACCACCTTTGACACAGGATGCTGCCCGAAAGATGTTCCTTGATATCGCTGATGACAAGCATTCCATGGATGAAGTTGACCAAGTCCTCTGTTTAACGGACAATATGCCACTCTCAATCAGCCTCCTTGCCCATTTGGTAGACATGGAAGGCTGCAAAGAGATATTATCCCGCTGGGAGACAGAGAAAACATCCCTCATCTCTGATGGCTATGACAAAAGATCCAACCTGGAGCTGTCAATTTCACTTTCACTCTCAAGTCCCAGAATTGCTTCCACACCACAGGCCCAGGATCTGTTAGCCCTGCTATCCATGCTGCCGGATGGCCTTTCAGATATAGAGCTCAAGCAAGCCAAATTTCCAATCACAGATATCCTTGGTTGTAAAGCCACATTGCTGCGTACTGCTTTGGCATACACTGATAACTACAAATGCTTGAAGGTCTTGGTGCCTATTAGGGAATATATGAGCAAACTGTTCCCCCCCAGACCAGATGATACACCCAATGTTCAAACACTTTCATGAACTCCTGTATCATTCGGTGCAACTGTTGGCACAATACCTGGCACGGGCCCCCTCAATCGGATAACATCAAATTACACAAACATCCAAAATATCCTTCAACATGTTTTACGGAGGGGGTATCCCAATATTGTGGATGTTGCTTCCTGCGCATGTGATTTCATAAACTCAGTCGGTATATTGCACGGGGAGAAACTTTCCTCCTCCAGGATATCAGCAATATCCTTTCATCCTCGGGAGATCATCGGTTGAAGGCATATATAACTACTGAACTAATCCGATCATGGCGGCGCCATCCAATTCCCCACCCAGTGCCGTTGATAGTTGAGGCCTTGAATGACTTCAAGTATATTGAAAGGCCTGACTTGGAAGGTGTGTTTTTGTTCAACCTGATACAAAAAGAAAAAGCTCAACAGACTTGATTTTCCAGCCAGATTTCACGCTAGTCTGGGGAATTACTACCTTGATAGTGGCAACATCTCTGCAGCTTTACAGCATGGTCAGATTGCCCTCTCCTTGGCACAGGGCACTAGAAACCTGAAGAGACAATGTGATGCACTTGATACCCTTGCATTCATTGAAATAGTTGCTGGTGACCATGCTGCTAGTCAAGCTCATGCACAGGAGGTGCAGCGACTTGCCAGAATTTCTGGAGATGTGGGCAGAGAGGCACGTGGACTATACAATGAGGCCCTTTCCTTGATGTCACTGGGTGAATACCAAAAATGCACTGCCCTTACCGCCAGGGGTAGAGTAGTTCTGGGTTTGTGTGGTCTGTCTCATGGACTAAGCAGCTATGCATTGATGGAAGTTCAGGCTCAGGTTCACATGCTCAAATCGGAATATGTTGAGGCACATGACATCCATAATCAAATTTTCCAAGCAACAGCTGATGATAATTACCAGCGAGCATTTACTCTCATAAATCTTGCGGAAATCAACACTTTAACTGGGGTCCCCAAACCCCAGATACAAAAGAAAATTGATGCATCACAAGCGATTCTCAAAACGAGCAACAATGTAATGTTAATGAACGCATGTGATGCCATTCAGGCAGATCTAAATCTTAGAGATGGGGATATGTCAAGCATATCATTTTGCAGATGCCTGCAACTTGCATGGAGCACAAACTCTGAGACAGTAAGTTACTGCCTGGAGAAACTTGGAGACATCAATCGGTGGGAGGGATCCCATCATCCAACCTCTTGGCCTACTGTTTATCTTGTACATTCACTAAAGGGGAAAGAGATGCTAGGAATTTACAAGGCCTTGCAATTCTTGGGTGATGTCTCCCTCCGGGAACAGGATGAAGTCACAGCCACATCTCTGTTCACTCTTGCCTTAGGGGGATTCACCAAGATGGATGTTCATCGGAGCAGAGCAGAGTGCATGATCCGTCTTGGGGATATATCCAACAAGCATGGTGATTTCCTAAAGGCGCTAGAGCTGTGGAAACAAGCAAGGCCACTGTTTGAGCGGTCCTCACAGGCTAAACAGGTTCAGCATATTGATGAAAGGCTGGTTGGAATTGGTGAGGATGTCAAGGAACAGCACAAAAGGTACTTGGATCAACTTATAGAGCTCGGCACTCCCACGGAGATGGTGGAAGAGGTGGATGAGGGGTTATCGGACGACGGGTTGAACAAAGAAGAGGCTGAGGCGGCTGCAGTTTGAGCTATGAACAATTACTGACAGGTATCCCTTCTTTTGCTTGTGTACTTCGTATGTGAGGCTACAGTACTGTACCTTTTTTGTATGGGTGAAGCCGATTTTGAGGTATGACTGAAACCGCAAATTTGAGACCAGAAACCACTGTGAGTTATGTGTTACATGAGAAACAGACCTCAATTTGTTCGGTGTTTTTGGTAGAGTTCGAGGGGGGTGGGAAATTGCGCAAAATTTCAGAGAAACGATCCCGGAGTTATGTGTTACCTCGGAAACGAAACGGGGCCTGTGTTACTACGTGTTACGTTTCACCCATACAAAAGGGTACAGTATCTTCTAACTGTGGTCATCCCTAGTTAAATACCCGCACTCCTTAGGTGCTTCGCGCACACTATGTTCCCAAAGAAAAATGATTCGAGTGTAAAGTTGAATTCAGAAGAAGTGCCGTAATCGATCGGGCGGCCCGGCTGTCGAAGTTTGAAACGGCTCTTGATTTCGTATTACTGCCATCCTGTCACATTGCTTGCGCGCCGACTTCGCACCATCTTCCCGCTCTACCCCACGAACCACGCGACGCGCGTGCATCTCCGTCTCTTCTTGCTGGTGACGCGTATGTCGCGGTCAAGAATTTCAAGTGCCATTATGGTGCATCTACCGTGACATTGCGGTTAGATTACACATTATCGATATCGCGGAACATGCACCACAAAATTCCCAAGCCTGCAAATCTTCTGAACGGTGCTCTTGTCTTGGGTTGCTTCAATCTCGCGAGCACTCTTGCTGAAATTCCAAATTTCCAATCACAACTCCCCGACCTTCCCCTCCTCACTGCCCCTCAAACACGTTTGGTGACCTCGAAACCTTGGTCGACGTGATATCCCTTCCAGCCCATCCATCTCTCGCCTATGGGTATCATTCCTCCAGTGGCATTTTTTACATAAATGATTCATTCTTCCACGATCCAATCGCGCATACAGCTGCTCGACGACGGGTAACAACCCTCCGACTTTTCCTGGCGTCGCCTGAGGCTGGCGACACTATAAAACGGCGATCCGTCCAGCGAGATGACAGAGTCGCGTGGCGTCGCGGGATGAAAGATCTCGCGTTTTCAAGGAGGAAAAAAAAAACAGTTTATCTCGAGCGGGGGTCGCACTTCAAACGCTAGATTTTTGAATCTGGCTTGAACCTCCGTATACAATCTGGTTTCAGCACAAGTCAGATTTCAGCGGAGGCATCAGTAGTGAGCACAAATTCTCTCACTGAACGGAACGACAATTCCGTAATCGGTGCTGATCTGCACTGATACGCGTAACTTTTAAAACCCACGGGATGATTAGCCCGGTCTCGAGTCTCGAGGGCGGCGGCGCGGACGCCGCCGGACGCGGTCCCGCGAAACTCAGACGACTTCAGCACAGCTAGTGCGCATCGACGTGTATGGGCCCAAAAAAAAAGTCAGATTAATTACTCCCTTCCATATGTACTACTAAAATAATAACAACAACTGCAGGCACGTCGTGGGTTCATTCGAGGTCTTTAGAAGAGACCCTCGATGTCGGAGCCGAGGCTGGAGAGGCCATTCTCGACGGCGGTCTCGACGGAGCCGAGGGCGCCGTTGATGGTGGCAGTGGGGACGCTGACACCGAACTGCTCGAGGCAGCCGTTGCACGAGGGCGGGAAGGAGGTGACGGTCTTGGCGGCGGCGAAGAGGCAGCCGGCGTCCGAGACGGGGTCTAGTGAACAGAATGAGCAAGTGGGCGAGAAGTGGTACTGTGTTGACGTACCAACACCGACCTGCGCGGCGGCAGCGGCGCAAGACACGACCGATCCACCGAGGTTGATCACACATTCTGGAGAGAGAGAGAGATCAATACAGAATTACAAGGAGAGGGAGGGGGAGGAAGACGTACGGGCGATGTCGCAGACGTCCTGGCGCATGAAGATGGGTGCCGGGGCAGCAGCGACGCCGGTGGCGAGGACAGCGAAGAAGGCGACGAGGGAGAACTGCATGTTGAATAGATGATAGTAGGGTTGAAGTTGAATGAAGGGAGGAAGAATGAAGAACTTCAAGTTCTAGAGAGTGAAAGAAGAAAAAAGGCGGAAAGAATGAATGAATGAAGACGGGGTAACGCCGTGGTGCCCTTTTATACGGGATTTGAGCTAGGTACGGGTGGGTTGTCAACATGTTGCCAATGGACCATTGTGCATCAGTGATGGTGGTTGACGATCGATCGGCCGAGTGAAGGTTTCACCTTGACCAAGCGAAGGGAAGGTGTGGACATGTGTGGAACGTTTGAGCTCAAGGTTGGTGTTCGGACGATGAGACGACACACTAGGAACGGAGCCTGGAATTCGACGTCAATGAAATTCAAGACCCAGGACTAACGCCAGCGATCGTCCGTCGATAAATACTTGGCCCTAGCGACGGGGCGCCGGAACGGGATCCGGGAGGTGGGACAACGAGAATTCTAGCAGCAGCTCAACAGCAGCTAGTTTCAACTTTTCATCTTTTTTCATCAACTTTGCGGTAAAGAAGTTAAGCGGTTGCAAGCGAGGGTTAAGCGAAGGCTCGGCAAGTCGGAGTCTCCTGAACCACCGCCGGGAGAGCAGACCCTACCCGTGCTCAAGCTCTGCAACGAACAGCGAAAGCCCAGGAAAGAAAAAATAGAAATGCACATACGAGGATAAAACTCAGGACAAATTATTCATCGCAAGTCCGCAGCGTTCGATGTCTTGGCCGCCAAGAGCCAAGAAAAGTTATCGGGGAAGCCCACTTGAACGATGAGAGGAAGGGAACGATGAGAAAAAAGGGCTGAAAAAAGCCGGTACTTATCGACAATCAAAGTCTCAGACAGCGATGTGTCTACTCTCGAGGCTCTGTCGTTCAGTACTACATTTTGAAATGCATTTCTTCCTACCGCATTCGAACCCTTGATTGAATTTCAACGTTTCAACCTGGACCTTGGCCGCTAGCCTTGGCAAAACCGGACCCGACCCGACCTTGACGAGGAGAAACCGTGCTCGATCTTCAAACAGCTGGAATCACTGTTCAAAAAATTCCCTCAACCGCAGCGCAGATACCCGATGCCGACTTGCCGAAGCCGCCAGTGGGACCGGCCGAGCACTTCGGCAGATCCCGGAGTGCAGCTGTAAGTTAGGGAAATCAGTCGCACCTAGTCAGGAGAGGGAAAATTCTTGGCTGAGTGGAATAAGAGCCTGCGAGGAAAAATACGTCTGGGGCTCTCCGCGAACTGCGCAGACCAAAGTGAGCATTTCCGTCGTACGTGGGGCCGACAGCGACGCTGCGATGCTGTCATCACTGCCGGAACTTTAGAATCAACCCTCTCGTTCCCTTCTTTCTTTTTTGTTCTGAGCCCAAACGGTTGACTCGGAGGCTGGCACCGATGAAAGGCCACGACACCTCTGGCCTTTACGTCGAGTCAGAGCCGCGCGGTGCTGGTAAGTAACAAAGTTGATGCACTGATGACGCGGAATGCGGAAGTGGCAGTACCAACCTGATCCGACGGCTCCACAACTACCCCACATTTAAACAGCGTGTCTTACTTCGCTCTTCCATCTTCCCTCATGTTATCCCTCACGTCCCTAACGATTCTCATTCTCGCAATATCCCCCGCGTCCGCGGTCATTATCAACAACAACAATGGACGCCACAGCACAACGTCCCGTATCATCGGCGCCGTTGTCGGTGAGTCTCGCAAAAAATCTCCTCTCGCACAATTTCCTGAGATTTATTGAAGCTGTCGTAATCGTCCTCGCTCTCCTCAGCCTCCTCTGCATCGCACGACGGCGTCGTGCACGCGCCGGTGGCCCGCTTCTAGGCGGCTTCGCGCCCGGCTCCACTGGCGCCGGGAAGTTTGGCGGCGGGTTTAACCGCTGGGGCGCAGGAAACAACAACCAGAACCAGAACCAGAGCGCGTACAACCAACCCAACGCTGGCTACTTTCCTGGCGGACCTCCCGCAGGGGCAAAGTACCCGCCCGGCGAGCAGGCCGGGCCCCCGCCATACACGAGCACAGCAAAGCCTGGAACCTTCTCCGCAGTGCGAATCTACCCATCCTTTACTCGCGGTGACCCACGTACTTACCCACCGCGTTTTACAGCCGGCTGGACCGCCCCCGGACCACGCTGCGCAGCAGGGGACGTATGCCGCTGTATGTCCATTCCCTAATGCATTTTTAGAATCGGGTAAACTAATTACCTGAGGATATAGCCCCCTGGTCCGCCGCCGCAGGCCCACGTTAATGGCCAACAACAGCAGAATAGCTTCGTTGGTGGCTTCCGGACCTAAATTTCGGACTGGATTGCGCCGCGGACCTTTCGCCCTTGTATCAATATTACCTTAGCACCAGCACATAAACGTACCATCCTTGTAGCTACATGTACCTGAAGCTTAGCGCTTAGCTTTCGACTGCAATAAAACTCATGCAGCGGACTCGAAGGGCCCAGTCTTTTTTAAATAGCCGTGTGGTGGTCATCGAACAGCGATAAAACTGCGACGTCGACGTCATCGTGAACCGTGGGAATGTCCCTATCTGAAGTTGAATATTCTTTCCCACGGTTCCTGAATTCCTTCTCCTTCAATTTGAATGTCATCCAATGTTAATACCATCTGCGCGGACCTCCCCGGCAGACAAGAGCTTGGGAGCAACAATCTACTTGAGCCGGACTCCCGCGCGGCAATAACTTGTAAGATCGAAGAGTGCTGGTTATGTTCTAGGTAGAGCTCTTTTGGAGCTCTTACTGGATGCCTGCATCGGAGCTCGAGACTCAGATCGCAATCGGTTTCTGGGCGAGCGCGACGAGACGGATATGTGTTACGCGTTGAAGGAAGGAAGGAACACGCGGATAGGCCGGGGTGTCAGCGCAAACGCGGAGCGTCAATGGTAGTCGACTGGGGAAGAAATGCAGAGTTACTGCACAGGATTCGGGGAGTACGAGCACAGACGCCCTGGGTGTGGCGCCTAACTTGATACAGGGAACAGACCTGCCATTGGGGCGGACGAGGATGTATATGTAGAGTATCGTGAAGACGTCCGGCACGAAATCGGCCATTCCCAAACTTATTACCGGAGATCCAGTTCAGCAAAATCAGCTGCCTCTGCCGCGCGCTGTGGATTGTCGATTTTCACCAAGTAGAGCAAGGATGGGCGGTGGCCGATGATGATCGGAAGCTGCTGATTCTGCGGACGTTGATCTACCAGCGATTCAACGCTCACCAACCTTGCGAGTCGCCGAATGCGCACAGTATTTCAATGAGTAGTCGTGGTGAACCTACATCCAAATAAATTCTTCCCGAGGGCCGACCCAGTGCCCGAAATGCAACAGAAGTTGACACTAAAACTCACCGCCAAAACCCATTGCAAACCCGTACCCGCTTCCGACTCTCGTCCATGCATTCCAGCGACGCATACGTAAGACTCGCACCGCGGAGCGCTGCGAACCTCCCGAGGTCGGTCGACCACACAACGCGTTCTGGGAGTGTGATGTCAACAACCGCGAGCGCCGCGCGCGCATCGCCAGTGCTTCCCGCCAATAGTAATCGACTCTGCAACATCATGAGAAGCGCGTTCATGCTGAGCTCAAAATTCCCGTGCAACATGAGCTTCGTGAGCGCCGGGAGGATGACGTCGTCCATACCGGCACCACCCGGGACTAGACTCCAAGTGCACCAGGTGAGGAGGAGGTCAGAGACTGCATCGCTGACCTGTGAATGATTATGCCATCCTATGTCCAAAGTCTGGAGAGTTGGAAGTGCGCGTAGGAGCTCGATCAAGTCGAGAGCGCTGATGACGGTGTTGTGGAGGGTCAACGTTTTTAGATGGCATCCGGAACGGCGTGTGTGGGATTGGATTTGGCTGCTGATGGCGTCCAGCGAATTATTGCCGTCGACGATCCGCAGCCATTCGAGGCTAGGGAAATCCAGAGCCTCCATAACCCCCGCAAACACGTTGGTGGGCTTTGTTTCGCGGTTGGGGCCGGAGAGTAAGGTGAGCTTTTGGACCGACGGATGAGGTCTGGGAGTGAGTGGGCTGTTTACTCGACGTGAACGGAGCGGCGTGAGGGTGAGGTCGGTGACATTCGGGAATTTGTCGAGGAGCGTGCCGCACAGGGTCACCGTTACATGCGCGGACAGCTGCCGGATCCCAGCCGGCAGGAGGTTGGGGATGTCGTCCATCTCGGAGATGGCTGATCGCATTGCGACGGTGTGGAGCCGGGGCGCAATAATGCGACGTCCAAGTGCAGCAGTGCCGCCCAACACGAGCGTTTCAAGGAGGGGGAGGTGCGCCGGGATCGAGGAAATAAAGTCCGCGTGTTGACTTTGTGGCATCCGTAACCGCTCCCACCTCGGCGCCTGTTGGACAAGTGCACCGACAATGTCGGGATTGAGGGGCGTATTCGGGCGGGCCGCGATAACGAGGGATAGGGGTGCGTTTTGCGAACGCAGGAGGAATAGGCGTAGGAGGGCGAGGTTGTTTTGGCTGCCCGTGACCTGGACGTTCAACGACGCGAAGAAAACGGGCGTTTCCAGCACGAGGGACCGCCAGTAAGCGCAAACGGCGGTGATGTGTGCGGTGGTAGGGTGTACCGCGCTGAGACGCGACGAGGGGTGTCCTATGATCAGGTGGTCGTGGATGTCCGGATGAACGAGGATGAGCAGGAGGATCTCTTCGGGGAGTTGGCGGATTTTCGAGAAGAGGGAGGAGTATTGTGTGATATAAGTTTGGAGGGCGGTCACTTCGAGGGAACTTGACGCGCGCTCCGAATCTTTAGATGATAGACCTGCGGCCCAAATTTGGAAGATCCGCGCGCGAGCGGCATCTAGGGAGTGCGCTATCGCAGCCTTCTCCTCGTCCAGAGTGACTCTATTCTGTCGCAGTAGGTCCCGAATGGAGGGGCTTTCCAATTTCACCAGTAACGGTGGCAAAGACGCGTCTACCTTTACCTTAAGGCTCAAGCTACCGTGATTTGAAGGCGGAAGAGATACTGAGATGCTTACATTGGGTTTGAGAAACCTGCTCATTTGAACTGGCGCAAACGACCTGTGGACGTGGTGGTGGTGGTGGTGGTGAAAGACAGACTTTCACTGCCGCGCACAGCAAATGCCAAAGGAGTCACCATGTCCATTGACGCCAGTGATGGGGAAACGGCGCCGGCGGAACCCCTTGGACCTACAAGACCGTCCTCATCAACATTGACGTATATAGAGTGAAAAAAAAAACACAAACCAGCACAAACCGAACGCGTGAAACATGGCACCCGACAATCCGACTGAAGGAACCTGTCAATTATTCCAATCGGGGAGAACGGTCAGGAGAACGTACATACGAAGACTCGAATCAGGGAAATTAATGTCGCAGAATAGTTGGCAAGGTATGTCGTCTCATAATAATCATTGAACACGCCATAACCATCGATGACCCTGCAAAAAAATTCGGCTTTGCGTCGTGGGAGATATCGCGAAGTAAACGCACCCAAACGTTGCAAATGAGACTAACTGAGATACCGGTAGTTAACCAGGCATCTAAGCCACCATCTCCCGGGGTTCTGGTGAGGCAGTGAGTTTGCTGGTGCCCTCTTAGTAGCTCTTATGCGCCGCCTTTCGACACCCTTTCGGACCATCGGTTTTGTCGGGGTCGGGGAATTTCCCGTTATGCTTGAACCCGTTTTCTTGCCGTTTTCGCGGCGTGAGTTTGAACATAAGGGGGTTGACTTTTGACGAGGAGTATGAGGTATTGTGAGTCCATTATGGAGCCAATCGGAAAAGCGGTATTGGTTGATCTCCATCATCACCGCGGTTAATGCACCTCCTCCTCCTCCATCAGCATGGAGAAGAAGGCTCCACCGGCGCCGCGATGGTAATTCTTCTCCTTCGACCGGCCGCCAGCTTTCTCCCAGCACAATAATCCACTTGGTAGTAGTCTCGATGGAGTGCAAGAAGGAGCGACAAAGCGCCAAAAAGCTGTCCACTCCGTGATGTCATCACGGGGGCAAAAATCTGGCGTTCTGAATGGTACAATTAGTGCCTTGTTTCTTATTAAGTGTGGGCGCGTATAAGAACAACAGCATGAAAGCGCTTAACTTGTTGACCTTTCTCCGTCCCAACGATGTCGATTTCTCGCAAGGGCCATGTGCAGGAACTCACGAGCGCGACTCTTGTTGAGCCCGAAGTCGATGGGTCTGCTGGAGCCTCTGGACGCCCCTCGTTTCGAAGCGAGAAGACCGCGGTCGAGGACGCTGGCCCAGTTCCAGATTCACCGCGCTCCTTTGAGGAGAAGGACCAGCGCGACGCCCGGCCGCCGATGATCTTTGTTCCTCCAAAAAACGACAACCGGTGCCTCATTCTCTGCTTCGACGGAACGGTTAGTGCTTGTCAACTGTTCTGTTCTGTTGGGTGGGACTCACATCTTGAGAACAGGGTGACAGCTTCGACGCCGACAACAGCAACATCGTGAATTTCGTGTCAGCGCTGAAAAAGGATGAGCGCTCGAAGCAGATGGTGTATTATCAGGTCTTGAACTCTCCGCACTCGCTCGACGCGTTTTTCTGACCCCCGCAGTCTGGCATTGGAACCTATGGGGGCAAAATGTCTTCACCCGCGGCGAATAAGATTTCCCTCGTGCGTCTGCAGCGCATGCCCCTATGTGACCCTACATTCATCCTGTTCAACTAGACGCTCGACGCAATGATCGCGTGGAATCTCGACTTACATGTGATGGGTAGGTATTCATTCGCTCCACGGCGCCCCGCTCAGAACTGATTTATTTGTGTCAGCTGGCTATGAGTTTCTAATGCAAAATTGTCAGTCCCGCTTGACTGGCATAGCTGACGCTAACCTAAGACTTTAGACACCGCCAACGACCGAATCTGCATGTTCGGATTTTCTCGCGGCGCGTACATAGCGCGTAGGTAAGTCTTCGTTTTCTTCTTCCCGCAACGGAGGCGCTAACAGCACTAGTCTGGCGGGGATGATCCACAAGGTTGGGCTACTGCCGGTGGATAATCACCAACAAGGTTTGCCTTCTCCTTCGCACCCTAATTTAACCCGTCACTAAGAAACGTCGGCGCAGTTCCTTTCGCGTACCGGATGTATACCCGCGCAGATGCCGTCGGGTGGGCTCAGGTACAACTCTACCTGTCATCCCGCCCTGCCAAACTCACCCTCGGCCCGACAGTCCAACGCGTTTAAAAAAGCCTTCAGCAATGATGTGCACATCGATTTCATCGGCGTCTGGTGGGTCTCTCCGCCGGGCATAGAATAGAGGCTTACTTTTATCCTTTAGGGACACCGTTGACTCAGTCGGCCTCATCCCGAGGCGGCTCCCCTTCACAACCTCCAACACCATTGTCCGCACGTTCCGACACGCAGTTTCGTTGGATGAGCACAGGTATTGAGGCAACCGCAACAAGAAAAATCCTGCCGTCGCTGATTAGTATGCGCTTTCAGGACAAAGTTCAAGGCAAACCTATGGAACTTGCCCAACGAGCAAGAAAAGGACATGGGGATATCTCACACAGTACCAGCGACCCCGGCCCCGAACCCGAACCCGAACCGGCGGACTCCAAAATTCCGGGCTACTTTACCATTCGCCAAACCACACTTCAAGACGTCCAACGAGTCAGACGAAGACGTGGAGCAGACGAAATATGAAACTTACTTTGTTCAACGACAACACCACAAAACGCGCCCGACGGATGTCCTGGAGGTTTGGTTCGCGGTGCGTCCTTCTGCATAAATACGGCCTTGGGCTCATCCCGCGTTTTTTATATCTTCAGGGCTGCCACTGTGGTAAGTTTGGTCATTTGGAGAGTGAGAAACGACACCGATGCTGACCTCTTCCAGATGTCGGCGGAGGCTCCGTCCCGAACGATACGCGCAACAGTCTCGCGCGCATTCCCCTGCGATGGATGATTCGTGAATGTTTCAAGGCCGATACCGGAATCCTGTTCGACGCGATTCGCCTGCAAGAGCTTGGCCTGGATCCTGCCACGCTCTACCCCTTCGTATTACCACGTCCACCCCCGCTACCAGTCGAAAAGAAGCAGACCCTCCCGAAACCGCAAGGATGGCTGCGCAGACTGCTCTCTGGTAAAAAAATCAAGGATGAGTTCACGATGGCGGCAGAGCTGGAAGACAAGCCGTTGGAGAAGCCGCGCCCCGGTATGGAGGAAGAGGAGGAGCTCAAGGACGCGCTTTCGCCCGTGTACGACCAGCTGCACCTAAATCCGGTGTGGTGGATCTTGGAGTTCATCCCATTCACGTTCCGGTACCAGCACGAAGGGCAGTGGGTTACAGAGTTCGGGTTCGTCTGTTTTTGTTCCCAGAGTCGCGAGTGTTCCTTACCTTCTCTTTCAGCGCGAATTTTGGTCGCGCCCGAAAGATACCGCACCAGCACCCGCCCCAGAAGGCTCAGGCAAACCATAAGCCACCGGCGAACCTGCACATACATAGAAGTGTCAAGATGAGAAAGGCGGCTGGTTACCTCAACCGCGCGCGCTTCTATTCCGATCCTATTTGGGTGGATTGAGCATTAATGAAGAAGATGAAGTTTACGATTCGGCGACCGCGCACGTATCTTATTAAGATTTTTAACGAGCATAATATTTTTAACGCAGCTGTACGAACAACACGCATATATATAACAACGCTCATGTAAAATACGAGTACAATATATAGAACTTGATGAAGAAATTCTAACAATACAAAGAACAGTAGAGCCAGGCTGAATCTCGTGGACTGCAAGGAAGGTCCCAGGTTTCTACGCGTATTAAAGACTCTCCAAGTACTCGCAGCCATCGGCAATGCGCAGGGAAAGCTCGGGAATCTAAGCAGAAGATCAGCCGCAGAACGACGAAATAATCACAAAGTCTACGCACATTGGATGGATGGAAGGCCTGAAAGTGGTGCCCAGGGATATCAAGCACCTTGATCGAGCAATGCGCGAGACTCTGCCACCCAGCCACAGACGTCTGTGGGTCGCTGCGATCGGCGAGCCACTTCGGGACGTCCGCAACGGCGACCCCTTCGGGGCGGTAACACTCGCTGGAGCGAAGCAGGACGAGCGGCGGACAGAGACTCGCGGTCGCGTGCGGGACGTATTTCCCCAACATATGCGCATTCATCGAGAATTGCTTCTTGACGAGCGTGCTGAGCTCTGAGCGCCCAGCGCGCACGTCAAGATCGAGGACGGTGTCGATGAGCGAGTCGGAGAGGGGGACGTGGTTAATCGGGCTTGGTGAGTCGATGAGAAGGATGCCCTTGACCTGGATGCCTCGACTAGTGAGCTGGAGGGCGATCTCGTACGCCGCGACGCCTCCGAATGACCATCCTAGAAAACTTATGAGACATGCAGTGCGAAGACGGAAAGAGGGGCTCACCTCCAAGCAAAAGCGGGCCAGAGGTAGTGCTCAGAATGTATTCCACATACGCGGCCGCCATGTCTACCAAACTGCCCCAGGGCCTCCCGCTGACGAAGCGGGGATTATGGATACCCCAGATGGCGCGGTCGAGGAAGGAAAGACGTTCATAATAGTTGACGAGCCCGCTCCCATCGTGGATGAAGAAAAGCGGAAGGCGCGCGGTCGTCTCCGGGCTTTGGATGGGTACGGGGACAGTGTCGAGCCGTAGCGCCTTCGTAACGCAAGCGATGGCAACGACGTCCCCCGATGGAGACATCCCTTCCAGTTTAGATACGCCGGAGACGAGACCGACCGGCGACGACTTGAGGCCCGAGATGTATGTTTGGATCGCGCGCGGGGATAGGTGAGCGACGAAGAAGTCGTGCGGTAACTCAAGCCCAAACTCATTCTTGAGCGCATGGAGAGCCTCAATCGCGGTCAACGAGTCGAGGCCGAGCGCCGCCAAATCTGCGTCTGCATCAAGGCTGCCGATGGGGACCTCGAGGACGGAGGAAAGGATCCCTGTTATATCGAGGGCGCGGTCGAGGAGAGGTACGTCGGCCTCGTCGAAAAGGGTACGCGGGGATGACGGTTCCTCGCTCACAGTCTGCGTCAGAGTCGGGGACGTTACTGCCTTGGATGGAACCTCCCGGCAGATGTCCGCGACGGTGGCGCAGAGCGACAAGGCGCGCGCATCGAGGTCAGGGAACAGGCTATGCAGGGCGCCCAATATTTCGATCCACATCATTGAATCGATCCCGATGTACGCGAGGTTTGTGTCGGCGTTGATCGAGGACGCAGAAATATCGCACGCATCGGAGACGAGCTTCAAGACGACGGCGTTCACATCGATCACTGGGGCTGAAGGGGATCCGAGGTCGGCAGACTTGATCACCTGCGTGGATTTGCCCGCCGCGTGCACCAGGCTCTTCTTCAAGCTGCTGAGCGGCACCCGTCGAAAGTGCATCCCCTTCATGTGCGCGACGATCCGACGCGGCTCCGCCACCTGCACCGCGTACGTCTCCGCGAGCATCACCCCCGCGTCCGGCAGCCACGCGTTACTGCAATAAACCAAATACGGCTTATCATTGTTCACCAGCGCCGGGAACACCTTGAGGACACCGATCTGCACGCAGATGTACGCGTCGTTGATTCCGCCGTGCAAGTTCGCCACAAAGCCCGCGACGTGCAGGAGGGTGTCTACCCAGACGGGGTGCACGACGAACCGGCCGCGGTCGTAGTCTTTGGGCAGCTGGATCGTCGCGCAGCCCTCCATTCCGCTGGTGTCGACGGTGAGCGAGTGCATCGTGTGGTAGGGCTTCGCGTAGTCTACGACGCGGGGGAAGATGACCTCGTACGCAGTTCGCGTCGAGAACACCTCGGGAGCGTTCCCGCCTCGCGGCTGAGCGACGGCGTCCATGCGGCGGGCGATAACGGGGAGCGTCTGGACGAATTTGCTGGTGGTGCGCAACGTCGCCTGGTACTTGAATTCCCCGTGGACGTGAACGGATTCGGCGCCGGTGGAAGTGATTCGTGAGCTTATGATAAACGTGCCCTCTTCCTTCGTCAGCGCAATCTTGGTGACCACCGTCCTTGCGACGTTCTTGTCATACACCAGCGGCTTTTCGAACTCGACGCGGCGCAGAACGACATGGCTGTCGTGGTGAGAGATTTGTAGATGTCGCGCACTGAGATCCACACCAGCGAGCACGATCTCGAGATAAACGGATGCAGGACATAAGGGCATGCCCCCGACGCTATGGCCGACAATCCATCCCGCCAAGTCGCCGATTGGCGTCTCGAAGACGGCGACAAAGTCGTTGTCCGCGGTGGGATACTGCGACCACTTCTGGAGCATGGTGTACTCGGTGATAAGATGCTGGTCATTTGCGGCAACATCCGCGACCAACGCAGGCGCGGGCTCTTGGAACGAGACCCAAAACTTTGTTTTTGCGAACGGATACGAGGGTAGGCTGACGCAAGTGACCTGCGGCAAGTGTGCAAAGGCCACGCGCCACTGGAGACCGAGATTCGAGGTGTATAGCTGCGCGAGACTCGCAGCGAGTGTGGCCGAGGGCTGTTGCTGCTTGCGCAGCGACGGGAGGAGGAGGGTCTCTTCCGACACGGCGGGATTGGCCTTTAACATCGGGAGACACGTCGGGTGCGGCCCAATCTCGATCCACGCGTCGACCTTGCGGAATTCTGGGCGGGATACGAGGGCGCGTACACCGCGGTCGAACTGGACGGGTTCGGCGCAATGATGAGAGAAATAGTCGGCGGTGAAGACGGATGCATCACCGGGGAGGATGACCGCGCCCAAGACGGTTGAGATGATAGGGATGGTCGGCGCGCGGAGGGTGATGCGCTTTGCGAGCGCGGTGAGCCCGTCCAGAAGTGGTGCCATAGCGGTGCTGTGATACCCAAACGGCACGGATAAGAGGACGCTTTTGCAGGCAAACTCGCCATCGAGATGCGTCTTGAACGCTTTCAGCTGCGGCAGAGGGCCGGAGAGCACACAATCGACAGGGCTGTTGTAACATGCGATCGTCAAGTCCGAGAAGTTGCTGCGCGCACGCAGGGCAGCCTCGACGGCCTCGGGACAAAGGCTTACCGCGATCATGCCCGTGGAATCTACGGCGCACTTTTGTACCATCAAGCGCGCACGATGGGCCACAATCAGCAGGGCGTCCTTCAGCACCAACACCCCCGCCGAAACCAGCGCGGCATACTCGCCGAGACTGTCAAAAAAAAAGGCATGAGAAGCGAAGACGCAAATCCAGACGCAGTTACTGACCTATGCCCGACGACTGCAGCCGGTACCAAACCCCAAGAAACCCACAACGCGGCAAGGCCGAATTGGAGCGCGAAAATCGTGGCCTGAAACGCCTGAAACTCCTCCAACGGCGCGAGCCCGCTATCGGCCGTCCCAAGAATAATTGCGAGCACGCCCGGGAAGCCCGCCGTCGTGAGGATACGCTCGCACTCCTCAACATGGCCACGAAACAACGGGTATTCATGATAGAGCTTGCGCCCCATCCCGATATATTGCTGCCCTTGCCCGGAGAAGACGAATACAGCATGCGCGGGCTCGTTCGGGGGTTGCGCCACAACGGCGTTCTCCAGCGTGTGTATCAATTGAACGCGGGTGCTGGCCGAGACCACAATCCGGCAACTATATATCTGGCGCCGGGCAGTCGCGGTATATGCGATATCCGATAGCGGGACGTCTGCAGAGGCAGGATCGCGAAGCCAGTCGATGTATTTGGCGCGTAGCTCCTCGAGCGCAGGAATGGTCTTGGCTGAGAGTCCGAACACAAAGGACGTGTCATCGGGGATCTCGTGCGGGGGGGATTTGACGTGCTCCTCCAGAAGAAGTGCAGTATTGGATCCCGCGGCGCCGAAATTGTTGAGCAGCGCAATGCGCGTCTCCCCCTCGTGGGACGGCAGCCACGGTGCATGCGTCTTGTCGATGATAGTATTGTCGTGCTCGAGCGGTGCGATCAGGGGGTTACGCGTCTTGAAAGAAATCTGGCGGGGAATGAGTCGGTGTCGGAGCATGAGGAGTAGTTTGGCGAGCCCCGCGGCGCCGGACGCCGCCTCCAGATGCCCAATATTCGCCTTCACGGACGTGATGTGAAGCGGGTTGTTTGCAGCTCGGTCGACCGCGAGCACGCTCCGCAGACTCTCCACCTCGTTCGGGTCGCCGGCCTGCGTTCCCGTGCCATGCGCCTCCACGACATTGACGCGACTGGGCTCGATCCCCGAGTTCTCGAGGACTTTGCGGAAGAGCGCGGCCTGGGTTGCTGCGTGAGGGTAGGTGATCGAGTGTGCGAGGCCGCTTTGGTTAACCTCGACACCGCGGATGACGCCGAGGACGTTGTCGTTCTCCGCCATCGCGTCCCTGAGTCGCTTGAGAATGAAGACGCCGCAGCCTTCGCTACGCGAGTAGCCATCCGCAGAAGCATCGAACGCTTTGCATTGACCGGTAGGACTGAGGAAGTGGCCGCGGTCGAGCCCCAAGAACATCTAGAGGAGAATTGAGCACATGCAGAGTTTGTAGGGAGAATCGGGCACACGTCAGGGCTTGAGACGATATTCACACCACCGACCAACGCGGCATCGCAGTCCCCATTGAGGAGAGCGCGAGCGCCTTGGTACAGCGCAACATTCGACGACGAACACGCAGTGTCGACTACAATGGAGGGTCCGCTGAGCTGCATTGCAAACGAAATTCGACCACTAAGGAAGGCGCGCAGAGTGCCTAGATTGAAATTTTCAGCGTTTTTTGGCGGAGAAAAATAGGTAAAAAGTTACCAGTGCTGTAATAAACGTCGATTTCATCCCGCAAATTCTGTACGTAGTCCCCCGTCGCGACGCCGATGTAACATCCGAGCATTTCAGGCCGCGAGGTCGGGGTGGCATTGGGAACGTATCCAGAGTCCTCCAAAGCCTCGTAGGCAGCGTGGAGCAGGATGCGCTGTTGGGGGTCCATACTCTTCGCCTCCCGGGGACTAATCTTGAAGAACTTGTTGTCAAACTCATCCACATTCTCCAGGAAATTGCCACTATGCGCCGTCATTTGACGCTTGGGATGTTTTCCGCCATTGTAATCCTCGACTTTGAATCGATGCTCGGGGATCTGATGCAGATGATTAACGCCTCCACAGTGTCGAGTAAGGAAACGATTACCTCTGAGACTGTGTTGATGCCGTTCTGGAGAACGTCCCAAAGCTTAGCGGTGTTCGGCGCGCCCGGCAAGTTGACCGCCATTCCCACGATCGCAATTGGCTCGTGCTTCGCCCTCACATGACCACTCGCGACAGGTCGCGTATCGCGTGTGACATCAATATCTGAGAGGCGTCCCTTGGGAAAAGCGCGCTCCAGGGTCTTCAGCAGTCCAGTACCAGGTCCGAAGTTGAGTAGGCGCACGGAAGAAGCGTCTGGGACCGACTGGATGATTTTAACCGCCACGAGGTCCCAATTAACGGGCTGGGTCAGAATCATGTCGATAACGAGCTCGACGAGGCTGCCTTGGGTGACGCGACTGGTGAGGGAGTCGCCTGAAAATGTGGATAGGATGGGGACACTCAAATCCGCAAATTCGGGGAACCGTATCGCGCGGCGTTTCACGTCGGCGATGACTTCCTCACGCGCGCCGTTCGTGTGCAGAGGAGAATGATACAGCGTGTCGAGGCCGGTCTTGTGCACGACGCACCCCGGCCCAAGCGACCGCGAGAATTTCGCCAGAAGGTCGGGGCGCCCTGAAACGGTAACACACGCGCTGTCCATGACCGCTGTTATGTAAAGCGAAGTCGAAGGGGAGCGAGCCTATAACCCAAAGCGTAATTAGCTCAGAACTCGTGCAAATCCCCTTGTTTCAGGAGACGAAAAAAAGGTATAAAGCTTACTGTTTGAAACCCCTGGAGAAGGCTCTCTGCCTCGTTTTTGGACAACCCGAGGATCACAAGGCCCCATGGCGAATCATCGTCGATTGCATGTGCGGCGGCGTCGAGAGTGCTGGCGCGGAAAATTTGTGTGCGGACGCCGATCCAAATTGCGAGGCGGAGCGCCTGGACGGCGTTGGTGATGTAACTGGAGAGATTTTGGGACGATGCGACGACACAAGAAAGCAAGATCCCAGATGAGAATCCTAAGATGGTATGGGTGCGCTTCAGGACGTCGCTGAACGGCGTCAGCGTGCGCGGAACACCATCACGCTCGACGAAACGCAGATAACGGAGGGATTGAACGAGAAACAGAGTCGTGCCAGAGAGGACGGGGTTGTGTTGATACCTATTCCCTCCTGGTAGTTCCAGCAAAGATTCCTTGCTTTTGAAATCCTTAAGGTTAATTCCGACAACAGAAACCTGGGAGGGAGAGAGCGACGCGAGCTCTGCATGGAATACTTCGTGGAAAGCCGTTAAGAGGGTAGCGCCGGAGGGTGAAAGCGCGTCCTGCAGAGCTTGTACGCGAGCGGCGGAGGTCCCAGATGTTCCTTGTCCAGAAAAAATTGGAATATCCATGGTGAGTGTGGGGGTTGTAGTCCACTGAAGTTCGATAAGGTGCGTGTGGACTAGCTGTGTACCCAGGGATTTGTACTGGGCAAGGAAGGAAAAGAAGAGCCGTAACGATCGTGACGCAGAAGGAAGCCGTGACAGAACCTGCCAGTGTCGGCACCGACGTACGGTGTGCAGGAAGCTTACGCGCTAAACTTGAAGAATGTGGGTCAAGCAAGAGCAGTAGTCTTGTTTTCGCCCTGCATTGTTGACAACGATTCCAGAGAAAGAAAGAAAAACAGCACCGAACTAGATGCAGAGAGTATTCAGACCTGCTTGCACCGCTGGGAGCTCTTTCTCTTCGAAAATCCTAAACAGCGGGCCGCGTTCCTGGCCATCGTTTCCGAGACTTCGGATTTGCTTTTGACTGGCAGTAGCTGGCAATTAGACTCTGGAAGGTGTAAAGTTAAATTATTACGCACGTAATTACATAAAATGAAGGAAAGAACTGAAGCTCTTTCTGTCTGCGAGGATCCCGAGTCGTATTCTGAACAGAATGTCCTAATAGTTGACGGAAAACCAAGTGAACGTTCACAAGCGCCTAGGCATTTTTCACTAAACGGAACTTGAACAGAAATCCAACCTTGGTTCAGCCTGGACCACACTAGTACTGTATCAAGTTGTAGGGAGGCGACGCCCAGAGGACCGCGACAAGCGTCGCAGTGAGCCGTTGCTTGAAGAGTTGACCATGCTTTTTTCCAGGCGCGTTATCGCGAATTCACCGTTGCTACTGTGTTTCCGCAGACATCCCGGTGCGTTTCTTGCCATTCTACCCATTCCCTGATCTTTTTCAGATTGGCGCAAGGGTATCGTCATGCTTCGAGTGCGCAGGAAGACTGGATATCGGCGGCATTTAAGTTCTCTCCCGACCCCAGAAACAAGAATCCGATTCAGCTCTCGCATAGTAGGTTTCGGCTCCCAACTGAGATTAAATTCGAACTCGGATCTCCACTAGAACGTGGCTTGTTTCGAAACCGACGCGGAGGCTCGGGCGAAGCTCAGGGCCGTGATAGCCCCTGGACTGAGAATCGCATTTGTTGGGAAGAGAAAATGAGCGCCCATTTACATCAAGTCAACCACGGATCAAACCGAACTCCTTTGAGACTTTTTTGCCCATCAGTTCGGACTTTGCGTAGAAGTAATGCCAACGGCGGTGGGCACTAGTGGGCATCTCCAACAATTTATTTATGCAGCGAAAATCTTGGATTGACCCGTCTTGCACGACGTAAAATGTCTCCCGTCGTGTGTTTTCCCACGGTTGTATCGTCTTATGGGCGCGATCAGCCACATGCCTCATCTTCTCTGACTCTCGGCGTAGGATCATCTTGGGGGCCTGTAGAGGCCTCAAGCATTTCGGTCGGCCTTGGAGATATTCTGCGCATCTGCAGAATTCAAGTTCGAGTCTGTCGGGATGTCGACTCGGGGAAATAGTCAGTGTCCACTGCTTCCCGGATGCGTGTCAATGGGGTATTTTAGGTGGAAACCTTTCATTGGCAAGCGATCGGCTCGCAAGAAGTGAGAACGCGCCACTTCGCGAGCCAAAGTCCCTGTAGCCCGTAGCCGAGATAAACAAATGTTCTTCTTTTTCTTGAGCGGATGAGTGAGGAAATTCATGAGGCGGACTACGCCGGTTACTTCTCCAGACATGCAGTAAGCATGCCAACCCCGAGAGTCAGATATGGGGCACGAGAGAGCCGGTGCTACCGCCCATAGACCGATACAACCGTGAGAAACGTTCAAGTTCTCATTGGCAACACCGGAGACATTTTACGTCGTGTGAGAAGGGTCAACCGAAAGTTCTGGCCTCTCATAACTCAGTGCGCCGACCAGTTCCCACCGCTGTTGCTTCTATGCAAAGTCCGAACTGATAAGGAAAAAAGGCTCAAAGTACAGTTTAATCCGTGGTTGATTTGACCTGACTCCAGAAGCATATGGCGGGCGCTCGGTTGGTTATCTCTTCCGCACTCAGTCACTGCTCAGCCGAGTTATCTCCTCCGCTGCTAACAGATGCGATTCTCATCCGGTGTCATGGCTCTAGGGCTCCGTGTCGGTTCCGAATCAGGTGCCAAGCAGATCCGAGTTGACGTCGGATCCAAATTGAGCCCGAATGAATAGGGGTACCAGTATTCAATGTTTCCAGGACGAGTCGGGAGAGAACCCGAAAGCCGCCGAGATGCAGGCGCTTGTTGATCTCGAGCTCGCTGTAGTGGTGCGCTTGATACTTCTAGACTCAACTCCACTGTTTTGTTTTCTCGCGGTTGTACTGGTTCGGTTGGCGTGATTGGATGTCCTCGGCGTCGACATGCTCGCAAAAGTACAAAACGATTCCGAGGGTCCGAGCTCGTTCATTAAATACTGTCTCCCATTGAAACCCAGTGCATTCCACTGGACTGCAGTGGGAGTTGCACTGGCGAAAGTGATATCCAGTGCCGAACGATGCCGAACACTACCGTTTCCACCGCCGCATCGAGCCCGCGTTCCCATCTCGGTCTGTTTTGTTTATCTCGGCCGCAGTACGCAGAGTCGGAGACCTTGGCCCGTTCTTGCCAGCTCACTCGTTTCACGTAAATCCCCACACATCCGAGAAGCACTCCTGGACAGGCCCGGGACACTGACATTGGCAGCGTTGCCTTTCCTCGACATCCCGACATCGAGCGTATAACATAACATATCTATCGTTTGAATGTTCAACTTCCGCGGATTCACATGAAGTGCCAGACGGGCGGAGTCTGCATGCATGGAAGTCAGTTCAGTTTCAACTTTCGTTACAGCACTATAGCAAGCACTGAAACACGGCAACTAATATAGAGTACATATTTTGGTTCCCATCCCGCCCTTGCATAACAACGCTCTTGCCGCATCCTTTCTTATATGTAGCTATCTTCTCAGCTAAGGGTTGCCGAACATCGCCGACAGTCGAGTTATTCTCAGGTTCTGAAAAAGTTACAATTCCTCAGCCGAACATCGCCGATAGGGAGCAAGATGGATGATGGGAGTTCAACAGATAACCGAGCGTTGCCGCGGACCACAGTGAGATAACCGGGCCTTGCCCCGGACGGCAGTAAGATTTAAAAGGGTTGTGAGGTCACCAAAACGGGTGACCCACAGAAATCAACAGCGCACTTAAGCGCGCGCAGCCCGCCGAGCCCGCGATTCGCAATCCGAAGTTGCTGTAGTTCTAATTACGAAAAGATCCTCGGGTTCTCTTCAATCACGAACCCCAGACTCCCAAGGACGAAGTTAGCAAGGTTAGTTACGTGAGTTGAATTGGCTTTTTTGGATGAGATTGGAGATGTTCAACAACGACATAAGCCGATTCGCGTAATTCTTTGTCAGATGCACACTCATTTTACAAAGGGTTACAAAGCCCTCAAATCGAGCTGACACCCAGGACGCTAAGTATGAGCCAAACAAACTGAGGGGGAGGGAAAGTTAATTTTTACGGAAACACGTTCAACTCGGTGCATTTCAACTTGAACTGGTTGAGATTGGGTTAAGAAGGAATTAACCACACGTGTTTCATACCCAATTGGGATTAGTTGGGATTGATCTGCGTTCGGTTCTTCCCAGTGGCTGTGCATTTCATTGTGCTGCCAATCATCCACGGACGCTGTAGAACGCCGTCCATTTCCGACCTTCTCGGTGCAAGGACTTTGGATATCAAGGACGCATCTATCCGGGCCTGTGTTTAATTTATACCTGACGCAGGTTTGGGCCCATTGGCGTCCATTGGAGCGCCCTGGCAGTGACTGCCAGCGTGCCAGTGAGTGGGAATGAGTTGGGGATGCGCTGTCTGCGGCCGCGACAATCAGTTACGTTGTCCTTGACTGTATTGTCAGCGCGGCCAAATGGCTCTACGTTTGACAGGACGAGATCCTTCCCCGGGGATGCGCATAACCCTGCTTTTAGTAGCGAGGCGCGCGGGAGCAGCTATCTCCATATTTCCTATGAATCTCATGTTAGAAATCCGTCGACACGTACACTTTGCTTCATGCCTCCCACCACGACCCTCGACGCCAAGAAACCGCTTGCTCCCAGAGTGCGGGCACACAAGGGCAATGTGCCCTCTCTACCACAGACAAAGTACTGTTCGTTGTGCCCCGCCAAATTCACGCGGACGACGCACTTGAATCGACATTTACGATCTCGTACGTCGTGCCTACTCATTCAGAGATTGCCGCCGGAACTCTGACGGACTGCTTGCTTGCTTGCAGATACGAACGAACGACTGCACCGCTGCAATGTACGTTGGTTCGAGTTATACTTGAGGCCTTCCTTTCTCCCCGTCTGATACTCATCGTCTCGCAGCTATGCCAAACCGCCGAATTCACGCGCAGTGATCTGCTCACTCGGCACCAGCGCACCTGTGGCCAGTAAGCAGTGCAAATCACACATAGAGTTTGTTTGATTCTCAACTGTGATCAGGAGTGTCAATCGTTCGCGGAGAAAATCTTGTGAGGTGCGTCTGCGTTTTCATTCTCGATACTACGATACTCAGTGCTTTGGACTTTAATTATGGCAGGCGTGCGCGGAATCCAAAATCAAGTGCAACCTGCAGCTCCCCTGCGCCAAATGCACCTCTCGCGGGCGGGAATGTGTATTCCGGAACGACCCAGAAAAATCGCGGAACCGGGTCTCAGCTCGCGGTTCTAAGCACTCGTCGCACTCAGCTGAACCGGAAGAAGAGGAACGATCCGCATCCCCCACACCGCCTGCATCCCCAAAAATCTCGGAGGCCTCCTCTTCACGAACGACCAGCACTTCCCCATCCTCTCATTTCCTCAGCCTCCCGGCTCTCTCGGAATCCACCTCGTCGGAATCGAATCATTCCTCGCCACGGTCTGAAGATTTCCAGAGTTTCGATGAACAGCCACATACCTTCGACTTTGCCTTCGATGTCGGAGGGTATGAAGGGCCGTTGGTGTCGGCGTTGCCTTCGTTCGATGATCAGAGCCTTGAAGTGTTCCCCCGTCCTGGTGGCGCCTCTCCAAACGGCTTCCTATCATCTGGTTTCTTTGATGAAGCATCTAGGGGCCCAGGGGACGTAGGACAGAATTGTTGCGACTCCGCAAACTCGGACCCGGGCTTCGTCGGCGTTGACGAGGAGATGGATCTGTTCGCGTCGTTGATGCATTCTTCCCCTCATCACCAGCAATCCGCCAAGGAACCACAACCGCAGCCGTCCACGTCAAACAACTACTATCCCGCCCCGGTGCCGCCGCTAATTCCCCAGCCCACCGTGAGGTTGGACCGCGTCGATGAGCTGCAGATCCAAACCTTCAGATCCGGGCTCGCCCCAGCGTCGTATGACCGGCTGGACACATACCGTGCGTCCTGCCATCCTATTTGTGTCGCCTTCATCTTAAATTTAACCTAAATCTGTTAGTGCATCTATTCTTCACGCGCTTCCTCGTCCAAGTCCCCCTCATACACGGGCCGACGTGGGACATCCCCTCCACACCGCCGACGTTGTTGCGCATATTCCATGCGTGCGGGGCGTTATTCGTGAAGACCGCCGAGGCCTCGGTCTTCGTAGCGAGTACGCTCGCGAGCGCGACCGCGGAAATTGGGATGGAATTCAGAAAGGTGTGTCTGTCGTATCTATGTGCGTGTGTGGGAGGCCGACGCGGTATCTGTCTTCTGTCTGCTGTCCAACTTGTTTCTGTCTTCGCCTGGTGAACACTGAATACTGACTGATATCTCTATGATCAGCTCAACGCAACACCTGATGCTGATCATCCCTCGGCGCCGACGTCGCTTCAGCTGCACACCACGCACTTGATCATCGGGCTTGTCCTGCTTCAGACGGTGTGTCTGTTCCAGGGGGAGAACGGCGCGCGCGAGGGCGTCAAGACGCAGCCGCAACAACCGAATGTGGAACACCATGCTATGCTTGTAACTGTAAGTATCGTATTTCTTTTTTTTCGAGGGGGACTTGAGGGGGGCGGAAACAAATGTCTCATGGTCTCCCACAGTTGATTCGGCAAACGCGGTTGATTGAGCGCGTTCGGTCGTGGAAGGCGCCGGACTGGAGCGATCCGATGTTATTGGACGCGGTTTGGAGGGAATGGGTCCGGTTTGCGACGCTTAAACGGTGCGCCTTGTTGAATTGCCTATCAACCTGACCATACCAAGCTCACTGATTTTCACAGCGCCCTGCTGCTAGCTTACTTCCACGACTGCTGCCACTGCATGTACTCCGCCTCCCCGCCCGCCTTCTCCCCCGCGGAGCTCGACGTGCACCTCCCCTGCGACAATGCCCTCTGGCGCGCCCAAACCGCCGCGGAGTGGTTCTCCGCGGCGCACACGCCCGGCATCTACGGCGTCGGCCTCCCGCGCATCTACGGCGTGCGCATGCAGCACGCCTTCAAGGCGCTTTCCACCAGCAATTTCAATTCCACTGACGCGGCAATGGGTCTTCGGTTGACGCCCTTTGGGCTGTTTATTTTGATCCACACGGTGCTAAGGAATATTGCGGTGGCAAGGACGGCGAGGACGCCTCCGCCGGGCGGCTGGTCGTGCTTCGCTATGCCCGCGGTCCCGGCCCCCCCTGCGCCCGCCGACGCGGATGCCGACAAGGCCGAGTTCACGTTCCGCACGCAGGTGGTGCTGGATAATTGGCTGCAGTTGTGGTTAACTAGCCCCGAGACCGCGACAATGGGGGTGAATGCGGGTGGTGGCGGTGGTGGTAGTGGGAGCGAGCAGGAGCAACTGCCGTTCGTGTGCAACTCGCTACCGTTCCACTGGCTCGCACAAGTGTCGTTGTGGGAGAACTCGCTCGATGGGCCGTGGCCGTTAGGCGATCTTGGGCTTGGTGCGGGCTCAGAGTCGAGACCAGATACCCTTTCGCAGTCCGGTTCAGCGATGCACTGGTGACGCGTTTTTTATTCTTATAGATGGGTGGGTGTACATGTAGTATTTAGAGCGGGCTTGGAGCAGGCAGAAGGATCGCGTAACTTATTATAGAAGGGGCGCAGTCAAATGTATTAGTAGTAGCCATAGCCATTTTGTAGTACTCATGTATAAACGAGGGAGTCTAGAATATTCGCAACCTTGGGAGCCGAGCTGAAGCTGATTTCTAATCGGCGACGAAATGCCGGCGTCGGAGGCCGCCGGGACGTCTGATTCTCAATGCCGGCTTTAATTCAGAGGGGTGCCGAAGGATGGCAACACTGTTGCCGATTTCTGCCGGGTCAGCTTTCGCGTTTGAACTTCTTAAATCCTTTTTTCAATCGACTAGGTCGCCGGTCATGCATACTACGAAAGTTTCAAACATTCACCATAAGTTATGTAGGCCGCCAGTCAACTTCAAGTCAACCTCAGTGAGGCTCAGTCAACCCAATTCTGAACATTCGGATAGATAACAATGGAGTTTCAACAGAGCGTAAGCAACTGGACCGACTGCCCTCGGTCAGCGTACTTCTCGAGTCTGTTTAGCTCCGTCATAATCGCCTCCAGATGCGCAGGTCTAACATCGCAGAACCCCAACATCGGACCCCTTCCCGCGCCATTAGCCTCCCACCTCGCCGCGATCATATCCACCAAGTCCGGCGCCTGCACAGGCGTCGGGCGTATCAGCATCGTCTCGAGCTGCGGCAACAGTTCGCCGCGCCCGACGCGCTCCCAGAGCGACGCGGGGAAGTGCTCGGTGGAGATCGCGAGGATGATCAGCATCTTGAGGTCGGGCATGTGCTCCAAAATACGCTCGACGTCGGCCGCGGGGATGGGGATCACGGGGATGAAGGTCTCGAGTGCGAAGTTGGAGCGGCGCTGGAAGGATAGAAGACAGGCCGTGGGGAATTCGGTGCCCATGAGAGAGAGCTGATTTAGACTCGGTGCGGTGAGCCGGTCGACGAGTTCGTCGGCGCCGCCGCAAAAGGCCGATATCGAGAGGTGGATGAGATGGTCGAGTTGGATTTGCTGGAGTGAGCCGGATGTGTGGCTAGACTCACGATCTGTGGTTGTGGAGGGCTTGATAGCGATTTCGAACCGCTGAAGCTTGGGGCACTGGATTAAAATGGAACACCACGCCTGTGGAGTCAGGGCTGTGAATGGAAAGGCAACGATGCTGAGCTTCGACCAAGGCAAAGAGAACTCCGGCGCGAAGAAGGGATGACTGCCGACGCCGGGGTCTGTCATGGCCTGCTCCATGACATTCGCAGAAACACTTTCCAGTTCCGCGAGCTTGAAAAGCGGCGACGGGCTGAAGGTCACTTCTTGAATCCGGGGAGCCGAATCCAACACAACCGCGGTACTCGGCCAATGCCATCCCAACGACGAGCCCGCCTCCGGCGTGTCCATGTCATCGAGGACCAAAAGTGGTCGCAGTGACATCTTCTCGAGGCATGGGAACGCGCCGCTCGGGAGCGCAAACAACGGGAGAAGTGCAGCGATGGGGAACCCGAGGTCCAGGGAGCGAAGGTGGTGCGAATGCGATATGACCATCGGGACGAACGCAGCCACGAGCTCGGGACTCTGGCATGCCGTCGTCGCATACACCCCCGTGCATTCGGCGGCGATGCATAATGGGTAGGTATCGCCCGCGCGGGCCAACCACTGCGCGGAGATAGTCGTTATCAGCTCCACGTTGCACTGGTCCTCCGTGAACACCACGGCGATGTTACCCCATAGTTCGGGCGTCTGTAGTGCGAGGTCGCGCCAGCTGTGGCAGATTTGGGTGAGTATCAGGCGTGTCTCATCCGAGCTCGGAGGGAGGGACACAGTTTCGGCGGTACAGAACAAGAATATCTCCACTAGGAGCTCGGGGGGTAGTCTGCGATGGGGTGCCAGCTCGGCTCGGAGGTCAGAGACTTTCCTTTCGAGATCTTCGCGTTCGGCCGCGAGCTCGCCAAATGGGTCCGGGAGATTGAAAAATTCGCCTTCGAAGTTGATGAGTTCTACCTCGGCCTCGAGAAGCTGAGTTTGCATCTCAGACCTCTTATCCTCCGTGGCGCTATAACCCTCTGCGTTAAGCATGACTTTACTGGTAGGCCCCGCGTTTCAGCGATATCGCGCAAAGTTCCACCTGGAACTCACCTGAAGAGCTCCGGAGGCGAAGAGTAATTCCTCACAAACCCGTTTGCCAATGGTAATAAGCAGGACGGGGAATGGTTGGAATGGACGGAAGACAAAATCCGTTGTCAATCCCGAATCAGGCAATCCAAGGCTGTGCGGTGGCTGTGCGCAACTGCTCTTGAACTACGCACCCATCTTCAGATGGTTGGCCAAATTTTTGGACCTGGAGCAATCGCCCTGGAGTCCTTGGACTCTTCCCAGTTCGTATTCATAAACGCGCTGCCAAAGGCCGAGCTCCATGCCCACCTCAACGGATGCATCCCGATCTCAGAACTCCAACAAATGGCCCACGAATACCAGAGATCGAACAAGGATTCCTCTGACGTTGTCCAAAAGGCAATTGTCCAGCTTCAAAACGGGGTAGTTCTTGAAAAGATCTACGACTTTTTCGATCTCTTCCCGGGGATATACGCGCTCACGTCGGATCCCGCGAGCCTGCGGCGCGCTACGCGCACTGTCCTCGCGCAGTTCCTCGACGGCCCCACCCCCCAATGCGCATACCTGGAGCTCCGGTCAACCCCTCGGGAAACCGCGCAGATGAGCAAATTGGAGTACGTGCAGACGGTGCTCGACGAGGTGGAAAGGTATCCGAAAGCCAGGGTCGCGCTGATCGTGAGCTTGGATCGCCGGATGAGTGTGGAGGTTGCGCGCGAGTGCGTGCAGATTGCGAGTCGGTTGAAGTCGGAGGGGCGCAGGGTCGTTGGGGTTGATTTGTGCGGCGATCCGAAGGTGATTCGCCCTGAGTCACTGATTCTTATACGCGTATTAATGGTGTTATGCAGGCGGGGGATATGTCCCTCTTCGCAGAACATTTTGCACAAGCAAAGCAGGCCGGTCTGGGGGTTACTCTGCATATCGCCGAAGTATTGCTACCTTTGCATTATATTTTCTTCGCTTGACGTCTCTCAGACACTGGACAATCCCGCCGATGAAATTCTACAGCTTCTCTCTTACTCCCCCGACCGTCTCGGTCACGCCACATTCCTCAACGACGAAGCCAAGGCACTCGTCCGTCAAAACAAGAGCTGCATCGAAATTTGTCTGTCGTCAAACCTTTTGTTCGTGTCCCTTTTCCCTTCTTTTATTTACATTCACCTGCCCACAGTTGCAAAACAGTCACGAAACTAGAAGACCACCACATCCGATATTACCTGCAGCACGACCATCCCATCACCATCTGTGTGCGTCCCCCTTCCCTCATATTCAATGCGTCTGGACTCTGACTTGGACTTGGACTGAATCCAACTCCGTACAGACCGACGACACGCTCCCCTTCCGGAACTCGCTCGTGGGTGAATACGCGCTACTGTTGGCGAAGCAGCCCCTGGGTCTCGGACTGAGCGAGGACGAGGTGCGACGGATTGCTGAGATGGGGATGGCTGCGCGGTTCGGTGTTTGAGGTATGGCAGGGCAGCATTATTACTGACTGAATTTAAACCCCTCCACTCTGGTTTGTGTGTGACCTCCAAGCACGAAATTCAACCCTGGTCATTCAGGGTGAACGAGGGTTTCTGAACCTTTTTCTTTCTTAGCACAGGAAACGCGTGTTCTTGGAAGGGCTGCTTTGTGCCGATTATTTCGGGGCAATTGAACCAACATGCTTTTGCGCTGGCCCATGGCCAGGACCATCGATATCTAACGTTGTTGAAGCATTTAGGGAAATCGATCTCGAACAGAAAGTCGAAATGAGTAGGATTTTCACTGGAATCAACATTTTTTTTCGTTCTAAATCAACAGAGCGAGGAACGAGCTCACTTGTTGAAGCGTCTGTCTAAGAGAGACTACTACAAAATCGCCTGATACTTCTTCGTGTCCTCCAACAACTTCTCCCACCTGCCCCCATGCCACGTCTTTGCCTCATCCCACTTTTCAGGCAGAACGAGCTTGAACCAAATCACATACGACGCAACCCACAAATCCGCATAGGACATCGCATCACCCATAATATACGCGCTCCCCTCCCCGTTCGCCTGGATCCACGAGTCGATCTTCCCAAAGAACGAATCCTGCACCTTCTGCCAAGCGGGGGCATACGCATCGCCCGTCGGTGTCACCTCGCTCAACGGCTTGCCGCCGAAAAGGGCGGAGCGCGTGGTGTGGAAGTAGGGCTGGGAGGCGGGGTTGAGGACGCGCGGGACGGAGGGGACGACGAAGAGCGCCAGCGCGGGCATCAAAGCCATGGCGGCGTCTTCGAAGGCGGCGAAGAGACCGAGGGTGCCCGGGGGCAGGAGGCGCGGCGTTTCGGGGTACGTCTCATCGAGGTACGCGACGATTTTGCTTGATTCGACGACGATTGCGCCTAAAAAAATTATGAATGGGTAAAAGTCAGTCAGATTGTGGAAGGGAGAGATATATTTTCGGAGTGGGCACCTGTTGAAAGGTCGTGGATCAGGGGAAGGGTGTAGTGCGGGCGTCCGTCGGGCTTGTTTCGCGTTGGGGGGGCATTCATCTTCTTGCACAGTGCCTCGATATCGGGATACTCGATCCACTCGGTTCTGTACGAAAGGCCTTTGAAGTTGAGCGCAAATCTGCATAGATCGGACTCGATTAATCATGATGTTCGCTGATTACAGGTTGGCAGATAAGAGGACGTGCCGTGTTTTCCAGGTATTGGGCGACCAGCAGTTGATGGGGAGAACGGAGGGGATGTCGTAGAAGACTATCGATGGCGAGCTCGACGCCATCGTGTGTGGGAGGAGGTGAGAGGTGGGTGGGTTGGTAAGATTACCAGCTGATATCAATCTGACGCTCGCTCCAAACGCGGCTGGGAGTTCTACGACGGCCCGGAAATCGGGGGAAAGCCTTTTATGGTTGAAAAATCGTGGGCTCCGTCACAAGAAAGATCGAAACGAATGAAACCTTTATGAGTCGAAGAGAGCTCGGGACCACGGAAGGCGTGAGGTAGTTCTATCCAAAGTTGAATATCAATATCATAATGCGTCGGGTTCCCAGTGGGTTCAATCATGTCCTAAACCTTCAAAGTCTTGAGGTGCCCACCGAGCGTAATAGGCCCGCCCACGCCGCCCACCTTGCGACAAGTTGAGCAGACACAGAGCTGTGGTTTTGACTCAGATGTTGCCAGAGAAAGAACGGGTTGAATAATGGAGGGCTTACCGCGAAGGGAACAGCTGTGCTGGATTGCAGACTGAAACGCACGGAGCCGCAGTGGCAGCTTCCGCTCACTGGCAGTTCGACGGACATCGTTGTGGTGTGTCTCCAAGGATGAAAGGATGAAATATGAGATGCGCGCAGGAGTCGTCCTTACAAACGGAGGGGTGAGCATGAGTAGTTCGGAAACCTAGGTAGTCAGCAGCGATGAGCCTAACACCTAAGAACGGTTAAATATCTGAACTGGCAGTAGCTCACGGTTAAATTTTTGAACTGTATATTCAGTCTTCATGATTATAATCAGCTGTGCCGGACGTCTTTTGTCCGGCAAGAGTTCAGCAAGTTGATCGGTACCCCGCCTTATCAAAATCCTGAATGTTGAGTTGCACTCCACGCGTTTTCTGGTTGGTTCCTACTGTTATATTGGCTACCTCCACGGTTGAATTTCCAGATTACTCATAGCTCCCGGCTGACTACCTCCGCGGCTAGGTTTACGAATTACTCATGCCTATCCACCACATAGTGAGTCGCTGAGATTCAAGTATTTAAGACCGCGAATCATATGCAGGAATTCACCCTCCTTCCATGGCCTCCGCTCGCATCGTCTCAGTTTTTGGCGCACCCGGTACCCAAGGTCTTACTTAGCCTACCCCCGGGCGGACACGAACTGAGGTCAACATAATTATCCATCCAGGTTCCGCCGTTGTACGCGCGCTCCTGAAGGACGCGACTTTCGCCCCGCGGGCAATTTGCCTTGACCCCGACTCCGACGCTGCACAGAAACTGAAAGCGCAGGGCGTTGAAGTCGTCAAAGGCGACTTTTTCAACAAGGCATCACTTGTGAATGCCCTACGCGGCAGCGAGGCCGTCTTCTCGGTGCGAAAGCATCCTGTTCAAGTTTCGAGTTGGCTCATATCTTTCTTCACGTGACCGTCCCCATCTTCCCCTTCAAAGCTGAGGGCCCGAACGAGTTAGTCGCGGGGATGAATATGGTTGACGCTGCCAAGGAAGTCGGTGTCAAGTTTTTCATCTTCAGGTATGCATTGGATGCCTTTTAACCCGGACCGCGCTGAATTATACTGCACGCGCAGCTCCTTGCCTAGTATCTCGAAAATCTCGGCAGGCAAATACAACAACGCCCTTCACTACGATCGTACGTTCACAAAATAACAAGAACAAGATAGTCGTCAAATGTTGTTTCCAGAGAAGGCGGCTGTCGAGGAACACCTGCGATCATCTGGTCTAGCAAATGCATCCATCCACACCGGAGCTTTTCTCGAAAGATACTGGACGTTCGTCCCGTTACTCTTTAATCAGCTCAGGAGCAATAAATAATTCCCCACCATAGAGCCGGACTGCTAAACAGGACTGTAAAGGGCTTTGACATGGCTGTACCGCTCTTCCGCGTCGCGGACCGTGCGGCCTTCACGTGGGTCGAGCGCGACCTCGCGGCAGTCGTCCTCGCCCTGCTTACGAACTATACCGACCCATCCAAAAACATCTCCGGAAAGGTGTACCCCATCGTCAACGCGAACATCCCATACGCCAAACTGGCCGAGATGACCGGGAAAGGTGCGAGTCTCCACGATCGCCAGTATCATCTAATGCTGACCTTGAAACCATTCTCACACAGCGCTCGGCGTTGAAGTCACTTTCACCACCGCGCCTCCGAAGGGGATGGCGGCGATGGACGATATGGTATGTTTTGTGAAACATTGTTTTCGCGCTGTAACTTACTTGATTCAGTATGCGGCACACGCAGAATACAGTGGTCTATACACCGCGACGCCAATCCCAAACCCCGATCTGGTCGCTCTTGGTGTTCAATTGGGTACCATCGAGGATTTCTTGGAGGCCGAAGTGAAGCCACGGTTCGGATGACCGACAACGTCAACGGACAAACCAAGTGTCACGTAGAATAGGAACCTGAACAATTAGATTGACTTCAACTCGCCAGGTGGTGAGTTATGTTAAAATTCGTCTGTGAGTCGAAGCTCGAGTTAGATGCAAGGAGATGATTTTGCAGACAAGTTCTACGTAATTTGGTTCGAACAAAAGATAACTTGGCCGAATGGGTGGTGAGGATTGCGAAGATGAACTGAAATCATATAGGAGTTCCCGATCATTGATAGCGAATTAACCGAATTCGGCATCTAGTGGTTGAATCCGAAGTCCTGAGTGGCGCAGATTGGACCTGAAGCGACAATAAGGTTGACACAGACCAAGTTCCTTCCAAAAAATTCAAGAACGTACTCGTTGCTTTTGCTTCGGTTTGAGAATCTGACCAAGTTGCCAAGATACGTTGTTTCTGAGCTGTTTCACGAGGATGCAGCTACAACCGATGCCACTCAATGTTGGACCCCATTCAAACTGTGCTTCAATTGGAACGGCGAACATCACCAAATTCGCAATAGCGGGTTCTGGGGTCTAAAATGCTTCATGGCCACAGTGACATTCTAATATTATTACACAAATCCGAGTGCGCGACGAATTCCACCCCTAATGGCCAATGATAGACATGGGTTTGTAGGGCTCTTCCAAATACTTGATCTCCTTCTCAGTCAGTTTGATGTGGACCGTAGCTGTGACAAGATTTGGTTCAAAATTCTCAAACGCAGTGGACACTGATCACTCACCAACGAGATCCTCCAGGTTCTTTAGCGAGTTCGATCCGGCGATGGGAGCAGCAACGCCTTGGAAGAATATGTTATTACGGTCTCTGAAAAAGAGGGAGAGGGAGAGAATGCTTACTATCTTTGCTCATCACCCACGCAACCGACACTTGGGCCACGCTAATGCCCCGCTTCTTGGCAATTTCCTCGACCCTAAAATCAATTAGTCCACGTTCAAGTTTACTGAGCGCAAGATATCTACCGATTCACAATGGCCTGGTTGGCCGGCGGCTTCAGATACAAATTCGCGAAAATTCTGTTCGGGCGTGAGCCACTGATCGTCCGCAGAATCTTCCTGCAAAATTGGCCAAATACTGACCGGTCGGATGCCGCGCGCCCTGAACCTCCTTGACCGTTGAGCGGCCGAGTAAGCGCTCCTCTGGCGAGAGGTGACCAAGGAATCGCCGTGATGCCAAAGTGCTGTGAGAAGTTCAACTTGACTGCTGCGCTGATCACCAAATTGTTCACCTTGAGAGTGGGCATCATCTCGCGCTCCTCCTCCCTGTACAGCAACTGGTAATGGTTCTGCATCGATATGAATGGAGTCAGGCTGTTGTTGATGGCGTAATCTGGATGCTTGGATGAGGGAGAATATCGAAAAGTGGTTCAGAGGGGCGTACTCTGCATTGCGTGGACTAGGATTGAGATGAGTTTGTGGAGACTGCAAAATACAACGACTACTCACACTGCCAAGCATAGCACGAGGACATCCCAATGTAGCGCGCGTGTCCGGCTTTAACCACATCGTGAAGAGCTTGCATCTGGGTATGTCGGTCAGATAAGCTCAAGAAATATTCCGGAATAGGAATGCACAGTCTCCTCAATAGGCGTATCGGGGTCAAAACGATGGCCTAAGAAAAGTTAGGAAAAGTTCGGACATGAAGGAAGGAATCCTACATTGCAGAACAATATAATCGAGCTGCAACCGCCGCAAACTATCTTTCACGGCATCAAATATGTGCTAAATCGCGCGTCAGTTCAAATTGGAGCATACGAAGAAGAAATTTATTCACCTTGCGGCTGAATCCATACTGGTTGGTGTAGTGGCTCGATGGCATTGAGTGTAATTCATTTTTCTCAGTGCAACTCGATGCACATCAGTGCAGTTCACACTGGGGGCAACGACCCAGGCACATAGAAATCATGTGCGATAAATGCACATCCGTCGCAGATGCGCCGGACGTGCGGTGCACAAAGAAAAAAGACAAGGTGCTTTGTCTTTTTTCTTTGTGCACCGCATCATGAAAGCCATGTGCGACAGATGTGCGTTTATCACACATGGCGTTCATCTGCGTGGGTTTTTGCCCCCAGTGTCAATGCAATGCAATGCAAGTCGATGTACCCGGTGCAACCCGATGCACAGTGCATTGCACTTTACCTTTGGCCGAGGTTTTGATCCGTTGCATTGCACTTCATCGAACTCTGCATTGCATTGCATCGTGACCCTGGCAACATGTGGATGGAGAAGTCGAATCAACCGTGGGAATTTGGTGAGCTATGGCTTCAGAGACGATGTGTGAAGTCATTGTGAAAACAAAATGGTTCTACTAATGTGATTCAAACCTACCTTGGCCCGCGGAAGCGGAGACACCTATGTATCTGAGTTCCCAGTTATCTGAGTTCCCCAATACCCGTATTCCGTGACATTTTTCAGAAGTGATCTGCCAGTGGTGGGCCCTGGCATGTAAGTAGGCGGTGGAGAAAGAAATATAGCAAGTCCATCGCCGAACCTGGTGAATTTACTCCAAACCCACCAGCCCAATTTCCTCATTCCGTTTCCAGTGCTCTGGTCCCATTGCGGTCACACTTCCAATTCCATTGCCCGCACAAGCAGTGGGTACGAATAGGAAATCGGTGGCAGATCGCTGATTTGCTTATGCTTGCACAGGTATGGCTGGGAGCAGGATTTATACTCAATTGAAGGGACCGGAGCTGTTCCTTGGGAGTGTCGTTCATTTTATCTGAACGCGAGCAGATCACGCATTCCCGATCTTGCATAGTCTCATATCCCAGATTTGGAGTCAGTAAACTGCAAAGGCTTATATGGCTCACCCTTGGTCTGCGGAATCAACTGGCAATTAATTGTAAGAGGTCCTTGAAGCTAGATTGACCGCGGGAAATCAGTTCAAAGCGAAGGAAGGTACGTACGAGGGAATAAGTTAGTGGACTTGTCTTGTGGGGCCATTGCTGCGCATGGCAGGTATGAGGCCTTATTATTACCAAGAAGTATAGTGTAATTTTCTGATCCAAATGTCCCAAGAATGACTCGGGCAGAGTGCGGATAATTGTAATTGTAGAAATGAGAGAAGGCAAAAGTGTACTTAGTAAACAGATACAAGTGACTCAAAGTGAGCACCCAAGAACTTTTTCTCTGCTTCCCACCCCCTCATGCCCAGGCAGCAGGACAAGGGGGCTGGAACCTCCTCCTTGCATGCACAACTCTCAAATAAACTACGCTAACCTAGCCGTGGTCAATCTTGATTCTTCATCCTCAAGTATCCAAGGATACAGATCTGCAATTTTTTCTCTGCAGGAATCAAGAAAATCTGTCCGAAATACTGCTCAACACAGATTGGTTTGACCATAGTAGTAAAGCTGGCAGAGGGCAACTTTGCCACGCTCTTCCGCTCCGAATATTGCCTGGAAGGCGGGAATTTGGCGGAAGTCCCACTTACAGAAAAGCTCTTCTGGGTTGCCTGAATACTGTACCATTACGTTCAAATCGACAGTCACGCATCACGCACCCCCCTGTCGATATCGAATTTTGGTCGTGGTCACGCGTCACGGAGGCCGGTGTCGAATAGGTCGAGTGGTTCGTCACACTGCCGAAAAATGGCGTGAAACTTCGTGAAAAACCCTCGCAACTCCCTGCCCTTGTTTCGTGTGTTTTAAACCAGTTCCTGGACCAGTGATACTTGCAACTCTAAAATTTGAGCATATGGTTGAGTTTCTGACCTAAAATCAACCTAAATGGCCTGCAAAAAGAACCCAAAAGAAAATATCAACGAGGATTCAACATCCTGTGCAAATATTTCTGTGCCAACCCAGGAAATTACTGCCACTAGAAGGGGAAAATTTGCGACAGATGTCGAATTTTTTGTCTTGTCGCGCACCTTTCGGGGGCCTGTCGAAATGTCGAATTGGTCAAACCGGTCACGCGTCACCCCCCCTGTCGATTTGAACGTAATGGTACAGATCGAGTAGTAACAAAATTGGTTGTACGCGGCAGCGGATGTGAAGGGTGATTACGAGGTCACATCAACCGGTGCCGAGTCTGCCGTCCGGCAGAATGACTCTGAGGTGTCGGCATTTCACAGCCCCGACTGCGGAGTCCGTGCGGTCACGGAGCCCGTGATGGCTATCTCGTGACAGATGTGACCCTAACGTGATGCCGTCCCGGCAAAGTAAGGAAAACTTGTGAAAGTCAATAGCGACCGGAGTTACATTACAATTTCGATGATGGCAGGTAACAAAAAGCTAATGGTTGTTATTGTAATTGATGCCCCATGCCACGCAATTTCTGGGTTGAAGAACGATTATAAAAACGAGCTCAAAATAAATTTTAGTCCTCGTAATTTCAGATGGCCAAACATGTGAGCCCCCCGTCTCTTCACCGAGTGTCAACACACCATCTCACCATTACCAATAGCTACTGGACTATCTCAGTGGAGCGTGACCCCAGTGTAGTAGCTACTTTTGAGTCCAGACAACTCACGTCTTTTCTTATATAGATAGATAGAAGATAGATTGTTGAACAGGCGGATATGCAAGAGGGTCAGGTCAAGGTCTCGTCGAGATTTGGAATGGCTGTTCAGCTTTGTGACAGATAATTTGTACAACGGTTCGAATAAAACTCCTTCGCTTCATTCAACGTACAAGTTGTGCTCTTTGTGCCAGCCCTCGAGAGACATATTCGGCATATTCGGAAATGCATCCTTGGGACCTTCGGGAGGCGGACATAGTCTGGTTTACTGTCCGTCATCAGGCACACCTGTAGTATTAATTTCAGCTTCAGTGCAAGGCTCAAGAGGATAGACGGACCATTTTCTCGGGGATTTACAGCCATTTGCAGAACTTAGGGCGCGGGCTGTTTTTTTTTTTTTCTCCACTTTTCAATGATAATCATTATTGTGAGCTCAGTTCTTGTCCGTTTGCCTTGTAAATATGCTCATTGTGTTCGCAATGCAAATGCGGAGGGTACCACGGTCCCCTTTTTTCCTGATGCGATCATAATTGCCTTATTGGGAAAATATTGGCCTTTTTGTACAGAATTTGTCGCATACTCTATGTTATGGTCAGATTGACCTATAAATTTGAGACAACACACTTGTGAGTATTACGAAGGGCTAGAGATGCCGGTATTTTGAATGTGTACTTTATTTCACCGGTATTCTGCATTCTCATGGTGAGAGATATCTGGATACCTTGTATATGAGAAATAGATGTGATATATGAAATACCGGTATCTCTAGCCCTTCGTAATACTCACAAGTGTGTTGTCTCAAATTTATAGGTCAATCTGATCATAACACAGAGTATGCGACAAGTTCTGTACAAAAAGGCCGATATTTTCCCAATAAGGCAATTATGATCGCATCAGGAAAAAAGGGGACCGTGGTACCCTCCGCATTTGCATTGCGAACACAATGAGCATATTTACAAGGCAAACAGACAAGAACTGAGCTCACAATCATGATTATCATTGAAAAGTAGAGAAGAAAAAAAAACAGCCCGCGCCCTAAGTTCTGCAAATGGCTGTAAGGAGAGTCGATAGCAGCTGCGAATGGATGCACTAGTTCGGGTCTGCATGCAAGGATCAGAATAATTGACACCGTACAGGCGATAATGATGCTACACACCAAGCCTTGTCATAAACCAAAGCATAGTCGCGCATTTGGAGCAAAACTTCCTCTCGGACTCTGCTATGTGCTCCTCGGGCGTGTCTCTGTTCATGACGGCTCAACCTTCAAAGTGTCGAAATAGCCACCGAGATATGGTCGGCGGGATGGGCGCGGTTGAATTTTGATTTTGATGTTGATGTAACCGCCCATTGTCCGTTCGGGCCGATGACCTTCGCGGTCCCGTGCCTCCATTTCTTCGCGTATCAAGTTGTGTCGTCTGTGGGAGGGACCACTGCTCCGAGGTTACATTGGTGTTCCTGCTCTATTCTAATGCTCTCATATTTCGTCCCTTCATCCCTGAAGCCGCACCACGGATGCCCGTCGAACTGAAAGGAAGCTGCCACTGCGGCACCGTGCACTTCAGTCTGCAATCCAGTACACCTGTCCCTTTCGCGGTAAGCCCACCATGGCACCATTATTCAACCCGTTATTTCTCTGGCAACATCTGACTCACCGCTGAGTCAAAACCACAGCTCTGTGTCTGCTCGATCTGTCGCAAGGTCGGCGGCGCGGGCGGGTCTATTCTTCTCGGTTATGGTCGGCGGGATGGGCGCGGTTGAATTTTGATTTTGATGTTGATGCAACCGCCCATTGTCCGTTCGGGCCGATGACCTTCGCGGTCCCGTGCCTCCATTTCTTCGCGTATCAAGTCGTGTTGTCTGTGGGAGGGACCACTGCTCCGAGGTTACATTGGTGTTCCTGCTCTATTCTAATGCTCTGCTAGGGACAAAATCTATTTAAATATTTTTGTGCCACCCAGTACCATACGGGCCGATTGTAAACACCTTTATTTACGACCGGGCACCTAAATATCAGAGCCCACCCTGGGGTAGATGAAAGCACTCTAGTAATCTATATTACAGGACGTTCAGTAAGAACTTTCATATGAGTGATATGACCTAGATCCACGGCTGCATTCACGCTGCAGACTCCAGTAAACAAAACAACTTTGTTGTTCCCGCCGTTATCTTCTTGATACTCCTCGGCTCTTACTTGCCCTTTCCAATTGCTCAGGCATGCAAGACTATACTTCCATATGGTTAATTCAAGTGGAAAAAACGGCACCCAAACTGGTATTGCCACCCGGATTTTGCTTGCCGCTGAATCAAAATACAGGTCCCCCTGACGATGTTCTGAAGGAATCGCTGATGCGATATGCGCGTCTCAGGATTTCAGTAGCCCAGAGGCTTGAGAACCCGGACTAATTCAGCGCTGCGCACCGCCCAACCACTGCATCGAACTTATCCACCGACAACGGATGGTCTTATTTACCCACAATTACGGTAACTCGGCCCTTCACTGCCTCGCCCACTACTCTATCCACAATACAAACCCATGATTCATCCCCTTGAGCCGCTACACGTGGTATGCTTCCTTGGTACCTCACCGCTGTGTCATTGCTCTGCTGCCGTTCATTCTCGCTACTCATTTAGGCTGCTTCAACTTTTTGTTCTCTTCGGTCTTCATGTTTTCAATCTTACGGGAGTCGTTCAAAGAATCTTAGGCAAGTCGTTCAAAGTCAATTCAGATGCCCCAATCGCCAAGTATCAAAAGGTGCATTAAATGCTTGGATGAGCTCTTCAGTCACATCGTTGACAAATTTTAGTAACAGTAATATCGGTACACCAAATACGACTTACCACCGAACATGGTAGCATCTGGGAATGCCCGGGAGTTTGAACCTAGCCAGCCCACAGGCTTGAGTGACTTTAGCTGGAAGGCCTCAATGCACACGGTGATGTGATGCGAAGTGAGGGGCCGCTTGATGACTTGGGTCGATGAGCTGTGAACGTGAATGAAAAAAATGTGATAGGGTGGCACAGATGAGCCGTACCCTGCTTGGGGACGCGGGGGCGGTGGCTGCATGTGTGCATTCCAGGTGTGCGGACGTGCAGCCACAGCCGCTGTCTGGGCCTGAGATGCACGCTGGACCGCGCCCTGAGTCTTCTCTGTATACGAAGTCAGACACTGTCAGTGGTGGAGAGAGAAGGGGAAGATAGCACCTTTGCGCGCACAGTTTACACATTTTTCGGTCTTGATATACTTGCCAATTGCGCCGCACTCAAGACGCTGTGGGATATTCTGCAGATAATAAGGAATGAACAAGAGTAGACAGGGTACAAGCAGTGCAAACCTCGATCGCCTTCGCTTCAGTTTCGTTTGCCGCTTCCAACGCGCCGCATTTGTCGCAAAGTTCAAGCTTGGTTTTGTTGGAAAAGTCTCCACCACAGCTGTCACCGGCAGAGCTGCCCTGGCAGAGAGAGAATGGGTTTGTTTCAACCATGGATGTGAGGATGGAGAATAAGGGAATATGTCAATCTCATTCACAATGCCACTGACTTAAATACTGCGTGGGTTTCCTAATTTGGTTGCGGTGGCATGAGCATGAGTGACGCTTGAGCTTTGCTTGGGCTGACCACTGGGAGTCTTATCGGCACAGTACAGTTGGGAATTGCATACATACCTCGTATGATCCTTAGACTCTTCAGGTCAAACCCACCGGGGACTGAATTACTTGAAGTAAATACCATGGACGACAGTCACACGACTCAGTACGCGAAGAAATAGAGGCACGGGACCGCGAAGGTCATCGGCCCGAACGGACAATGGGCGGTTGCATCAACATCAAAATCAAAATTCAACCGCGCCCATCCCGCCGACCATAACCGAGAAGAATAGACCCACCCGCGCCGCCGACCTTGCGACAGATCGAGCAGACACAGAGCTGTGGTTTTGACTCAGCGGTGAGTCAGATGTTGCCAGAGAAATAACGGGTTGAATAATGGTGCCATGGTGGGCTTACCGCGAAAGGGACAGGTGTACTGGATTGCAGACTGAAGTGCACGGTGCCGCAGTGGCAGCTTCCTTTCAGTTCGACGGGCATCCGTGGTGCGGCTTCAGGGATGAAGGGACGAAATATGAGATACGTACGCTCAGGAATCGTCCTTGTACCAAGTACGGAGGGGATAGGCATCAGTAATAATTTGAAACCTAACCGTGGAGGTAGTCAGCAGTGATGAACCTGACAAGAACGTTAACGGTTGAATATCTGAACTGTCTACTTCACTATAATTGGACGACACGTCTCCTCAGTTGTCCGGCAAGAAGTTGGATCTCAGCGAATTGAGCTTTGTATCGCCGTAATGGACCTGAAATCGGAGGATATCTTCTACATTGTGTTTGTGGTTTCTCGGCCAATTTTATCGGATATTTACTTGAGACAGAGTCGTCTTTGCATCAAATACCTAGGGAACAGGCATGAGTAATTCAGAAACCTAGCCGTGGAGGTAGTCGGCCGGGAGCTATGAGTAATCTGGAAAGTCAACCGTGTAGCTGGATACCTGCTACAGAAACCTTTGCTCGGGGGCCAACGGTAAATCACCGCCGATAGTCGACGCTCTAGAAAAGGCCGACTTTACATCGGGCCTCAACTCGCTAGATTGAACGCTTCTTTCAACATCGATCTACACCGGAGACATTAACCAATTTGCTGAACAGGTAGGGTCTCGCCGGTTAAAGGGCCGTTCGGCTTTGTGCCAGCCCTCAAGGGACCGTTCGGGTATTTCGCGAACACATCTTTGGGACCTTCGGGGAGGCGGACATAATCCGGTTTACTGTCCGCCATCAGACACACCTGCGATAATATCAATTTCAGTCTTAGTGAAGGGCTGAAGAGGATAGACGAACCATTTTCTCGGGGATTTGCAAAGGAGAGTCGATAGCGGCTGCGAATGGATGCACTAGTTCGGGCCTGCAAGGATCAGAATCCTTTCATACAGGCGCTGATGATGCTACACACCAAGTCTTGTCATAAACCCAGAGCATAGTTGCGCATTGAGAGCAAAAGCTCCTCTCAGACACCGCTATGTGTTCCTCGGGCGTGTCTCTGTTCATGACGGCCTTAGAGACGCTTAACACGGCGTCAGTTTATGACACCGGGTAAGGATGAATTGAACCAACCTGATGTGTTCTTTCCCCTGTTCGACCTTCAAAGTCTTGAAATGGCCACCCAGGTTAATAGACCCGCCCGCGCCGCCGACCTTGCGACAGATCGAGCAGAGACAGAGCTGTGGTTGTGACTAAGCTCAGAGAGAAAAACCTGCATGCCAGTGGTTGAACGGTGGATTTACCGCGAATGGGACAGGTGTGCTGGATTGCAGACTGAATCGCACCGCGCCGCAGTGGCAGCTTCCTTTCAGTTCGATGGGCATCGCTGTGGTAGTAGTACGGCTCCAAGGATGAATCGACGAATGCGTGCATTCCACGTGACTGGTCCGTGCACGACTCCGATTTTCGCCGGATTTCTCTGCTCTATGCTTTCACTCGAGCCTTCACCACCCCCACTCCTGGATCGATTCAGGCACTTCCTATCGGGGTACGCAACCGTTTTCGATTACTTAGCGGGATAGTTTATTTATTTACTCATTGTGCATATCTTCCAGTCAGATAGGTATTCATCGCATCTTCACGTCTTCTGCCGGCAACCTCCTTCAATACAAGAAAATTCTGCTAAAGATCAGTGCAACTGAACAAGGGGTTTCTTTGCCCAGAAAATAAAGAACTCCTTCTCAGTCCCGGGGATCTCGTCCCACTCCCTTTCAACTCCTTCCAAAAGCAGGTCGTACTCTTCCTCAGAGCTGACATAGCCCATGCCGCCTGCTTTCAGAACAGGCGTCTTGTAAGCTTTGAATATAGCAACCTGATTTATACAATTGATGACGCCGGATTCTCCATCCCATTTTCCTACTCGTTGCATCCTGGATTCGCTTTGAACCTCCAAGAAACCAGCGTCTGCGAGCATTTTTGGTATGTCTTTTGCGCAGTCGAGGTTCAGATTACGGGAAGAGCCTATGCTTCGAACCATGGCGGTGAGTTTCTCCAGGCAAGGCTTTCCAGGATACTCTCCCCCCCAGGCAGCGCTTTCACCCAACTGCACCCAACCTCCGGGCCGAAGCACACGGTAAATTTCGCTCAACACGATCGGCCAGTCGGATCTTTGGAGCCCGGCCATGAGGAGCCGCTGGTGAACCAGTGAAAATGTGTTTGTCCATTCCGCGGGAAGGCGCGTCGCACTTTCAACGCGAAACTCGATTTGCTTCGGTGGCAACACCGGGAACATTCGCGATTCGATGTCGATTGCGAACATGGGGATAGAGGTATTAACAGATTTCGCCAGATCCATAATCCAGAGGCCTTGCGTGAACGTGGGACATTGAGCGTTATCGCCTTTTGTATGAAATAGTAACTCACCTGGTCCGGTTCCTATTTCCAGGACCTCATCGTTCACATCCAAGTGGACAGGCACCAACAGTATCCTGTTTCCAAAGAGTTCTTTCAAGATCTGGTGCTGCAAGGTGAGCCTGGAAGTTGTCAAATTTCGTGCCTTGGACGCCAGAGATGATTATATTACCGCTGTAACTCTTCGTCGTCGGCCGGAAGAGTATATTGAGATCCAGGATACGCTTGATGCTTTCTAGCAACGTGCTCGATGGGGAGGGGACCTAGTGAGTGCAATTAGCTTCAGTGTTTATAGGGATACAAGATCTTCACCATTCGAGAGCATAGTGTACACTCGAGGCAATAACAATTTAAGAACTGAAGCCCAGACCACTAGCGAGAAGGGACGAGGAAACCACTCATTTTCGCAGCGGCTTTTGTATTCCCTCGTGGCCGCCAGCTCTCAAGGCTGTTCAATACATACTGACAGACTTTTACCCGACATGAACGGCTCAACATGAGCTTCCTTCGCCCTGCACTACTATAATTGGCTTTGGATTGTACGGATGGAAAAGAGAGGAATCTGTTTATGGTTATACTTTCCGGCACGGGGCCATGAGCTGCGCGATCCCCTAACCTGGGACGTTTAGTGCACAATCTAGGCGAATCTAGGTTATGGTCTAGGTTATGGTGCCGAAAGACTTGGAGAATGCCCAGCGAGATGCGGGGCATTGCGACTCAGGACCGGTTATGGGGGTGCTTGACTGGGCTTCTCGAGATGGAGCCCCGGCTGCGGTCATCACAATGCCTGGGCCCTGAACTGCTGGAGCGAATCCGAGTCGGCCGTAGAATTGAGCTCGGAATCAGCTGGGTCAGGCTGATGTCTGGTCGATTCTGGTTCCACAATCAGGTTAGAATCGAAGTCCGAATCGACCGTGAATCAAGCGAGAATCGACAACTCTGACTTCCCCTAAAAACATATGCCTGGGACATCGCGGCTAGTGATGTTCTGGCTTTGGCCTAGGGAATCGCACCGTAGGTGACAAGATACGTGAGTACGGAACGCGAGCCGTATACGTACAGCCGCGATACGGACGTCCTCGGCACGCGACGGTACGGTCCGGATCACGTACGTATACGGTACGGTACGGGGTACGGCGGTACGGCCGCCTTCGGGACGACAAATCAGCATATGTGAGGTAGCGGCGAGAGAGATATCAGCGAAATTCACTCATATTAGATCATTAGAACCACTCCTGAGTCGACACGGGGTTCAACGAAGTTGGTGGAAATACGGCTTCGTATCACGTATACGTACGGCTTGCGCGGCAGCCGCCAAAACGGCTCACGGTACGGATACCGTACGTATCGCCGTAAGCCATACGTACGGTGCGATTCCCTACCGTGGCCCATGCTTGGCTTCGAAAATCCCGGGCCAGGCCAAGGCTAAGCCAGGCAAAAGCCGTGGCTTTGGCCGAAATTTGGATGGCCTGACAAAATCTGAGGACAGACTGAGGCCAGGCCAGAGCCAAACTTAGCTGAGGCCGGCCAAAGCCAAAGCCAAGCCAAAAAGCCAGGCCTTTTTAGACCATCACTACTGTACTATTTCGACCGTAGATTCAAGTCACAGGTCACAGCCCTTGGTGAATTGAAACTATTTAATGAAGGTCAAATGGCTCACTCATCTGAATCCCTGCAGGATTCTCTCCTTTGCACACTTGCTGATTCGAGTTTGGGCCCTCACAGGCCTACTGTGATTTATTGGTTGAATCTACACCAAGTTCAACATGCCATCGGTTGAATGTTTTGAATCATAAAAATTGTGGTCACAGGTCCCAGCCCATCTTGAATCTGTTGAAAGTTGAATCTAATGGGTCACAGGTCACAAGGCCTAAATCTACGGTCGAAATGGTACAGTAATCGCGGCGTGCAATGTCTTGGATCTGGATGGCCCCAGGTGCCTTCAATCAAGACGGCGCGGACTCAATCCATGCGAATCGGGGACGAGTGTCCGTCGAGCACGGAAGAGAGTTGCACGTACATGACGGTTCGCTCGTCTAAATGGACCCCGCAAACTTGATGTCAGAGAGTTCTCAAGCCCTGAGCGTCTTCTTGATCCCACACAAATCCCATATAAACACGCTTGATAAGATAGCACCGCAGCCCAACGTTGATCACTTCAACACACCAATGAACAGCGCAAGTGATGTCAAGGTCAAAACTACTGCTTCGCTGCCGCAAGATGATGTCGACGATTACCCCGAGGGCGGCCTGAAAGCTTGGATTGTTCTGTGCGGAGTACGTGATAAATTCGCGCGGGACCGTGAAGGCGTTGATTTATTTTGCAGACAGTGTCGGGTTTCTTTGCGACATTTGGCTATGTGAATTCTTGGGGTGTAAGCCGGAATTGCTACTCATATCTGCTGCGTGAACACCTTTCTTTGAAATTCCAGGTATTCCAAGCATACTATCAGCAGTCACTGCTACATCACTCCACTCCGTCCGAAATGTTAGTATTATTTGCGGTTCTCTTGGCTTTATGACAAACTCAGTCTCTCTGTCTCAAGATCGTGGATTGGGTCCATACAAGTTCGTCGATAGCACAGCAGTGTCTCGTTGCTTACTCCCAGAATGTTCCAAGCATGCTATGATTTTCCTCCCTGCACTCATTGTCGGACGGCTCTTTGATATTGGCTATTATCGAGCCCCGTTCGCCGCTGGGAGCCTGCTGATTCTCCTCTGCACTTTTCTCGTCCCCCAATGCAAAGTCTATTGGCACTTCATGCTCTGTCAGGGGTTCGGAGTTGGTGTGCGTTCTCAAGAGTTGTCTTCCTTCGCCTTTGGATAACATTGGATCATAGATTGGCTCCGGCCTAATGGTCAGCACGATGCTGGCCGTCGTCACTCACTGGTTCCAAAGGCGGCGCGGATTCGCGGTGGGAGTGACAGGCCTAGGGGGAGCGCTGGGATCTACCATCCAGCCCATTATTCTACGGCAGCTCATCGCAAGAGTTGGGTGTGTGGGGGGACTGTCGCGGTCTTACATCCCGAGCTGACTGAAATACAAACAGATTTCCGTGGGCGATGCGCAGCCTGGGATTCATATTGGCCTTTGTGCTCCTCATCGCGAATATGGTTCGTTTTGAAAGAAGCAGTTGTTCATTCTGCGACTCAATACTGATCTTCCGCTCATAGTGCATCGCTCGGCGCCTGAGCCCTGTCAAAGCACCCGGGGGTCTACTCGGTCTTCACGCGTTTCGTCGCAGCAGCGCACTATCTGTTTTCGCTGTCTGCACATTCGTAACGTTCCTCGGACTCTTTGCCAGTGCGTTCGCTTCGTAAGGTCACCCCTTGTCCTTTATCGCTAAATCTTTGATTCACAACCCTAGTGTCAACCTACATCAGCAGTAGTGCGATCGCGTTCGGAATCTCCCCCGAATTCGCCTTCTATCTCGTCGCCATTGCCAATTTCAGCGGTGGGGTAGGACGCGTGAGCTCAGGCTTGCTCGGGGATCGGTTTGGTAAGAACTGGAGCTTCCCTATACTTTATTCACTCCAATTCCTCCTCCTTCGTGTTGCTGACGATAGACCCTCGCAGGCCCGATGAATATCATGATCATCATGACTGTCATCGCGGGGGCCGCTACCATTGCGTGGCCATTCTGTCGCACAATCCCAAATATCACTGGAATCTCCATTGTATACGGGTAGGACAACCCCTACCTCCTCCCCAGCATAAATTAATTCTGAGAGGAACACAGGTTCTCCTCTGGCGCCTGGATCATCCTCATCGTGTCCACAGTCGGGCAGATGGGCGGCATCGAGGACCTCGGGCGCCGGCTGGGTGCGATAAATACCATCGCAGGTGTCGGAGCGCTCTGTGGACCGCCCATAAGCGGTCTATTCGCGGACTCGAGGTTGGGGTACATTGCGGTGGGGTACTTTGCCGGTGGGGATATCGTTTAACTGTGAATTTCATTTTCTGACGTGCTATATTCGCAAATATGCAGGTAGTGCGCTGTTCTTTGCCGCCTCACTGATCTTCGTATCGCGCTGCCTGCTTGCAGCCCGGGGCATCGGCCACAGATATTAACGATAGTTGGTTCCTGGGATAGGATGGTGCGTTTTTATCAGCATTAACTTGAAATGGGTCCGTGATAACAAGGATAGGGTGAATTGGTGCTTCGCATGTTCTTAGCGGTGGGAGGAAAAGAATGTTGAAGAAAAGAGGGTTGGTTCTTTGGTAGACCCGAGTGGTTCCAAGCCTTCCCGACATGCTATATCTCCTCAGACACCACATGAAATGACCATACCAAATTTTACACGTCCTTTGTCCCACAGAATGCTCAAAAGGCCCCGACAAACGCGTAAAGACGCGTCGATAGTGTACGATCACGTGAGCTATCAGTTGGCTGGCCATCGGCTATCGCTCGGATCTCCCGGTCCGATCGGGAACCTGGCGTATTCCGAACATTGTGGACAGACTTTTACAACACATAAGAGGACCATATGATGCTACAAGAAATTTCGTTGGTGGGAGGTAAAGCTAAAATTGATTTTCAACTTGGGGATCAGTGGTCTGATGGCCTCGGGGCACTATCTCGCTCGACATGCACGAAACCACTCAATCTTTTTTCATATCCTGCAACTATGCATGTGTCGGTTGAATTTGCAGCACTTCCCAAGGCATTTAGTTAAGAATTGACCGAGATCGACTGGATTTTGGACATCTAAGACATTTTGATGTCCAGATTCAATTATTATAGTACTATACGAGGCGCGCGGCCCGAGGATGCCGAGATTGATATATTGATGGTTGAGCCGTTAAATCAGTCCAAAATTATTCAACGAACCGCTCCTCTTCGGAAAAATAGAGTTTGCACCTACATAAACTTGAACCACGTCGACCATGAGCCAATGAACTTCCCCACCTAACAAGATTTCCCACCTCAAGAAATAGCACAATGCCGAGTTGGAGCGGCGGTACTATGTATCCTACCAATTAACAAGTTAGGATTTCAAATGGTTAAACAGGTGAGCCCCCCGTCTCTATCAACACACCATCTCACCATTATCGATTGCTACTGTAATATCTCACTGGAGCGTCCCACATGTGCAGTATTTTGAGTCCAGACAACCCACGTCTTTTCTCATATAGAGAGAGAGGTAGAAGATAGATTGTTGAACAGGCGGTTATTCAACAGGGTCGAGGTCTCGTCGAGATTTGAAAGGCTGTTCGGCTTTGTAACAGATAATTCGTACAACGGTTCGAATAAAACTCCTTCGCTTCATTCAACGTACAAATTGTGCTCTTTGTGCCAGCCCTCGAGAGACATATTCAGCAAATTCGGGAATGTATCCTTGGGACCTTCGGGGAGGCGGACATAGTCTGGTTTACTGTCCGTCATCAGGCACACCTATAATATCAATGCTAGCTTCAGTGCAAAGCTTAAGAGGATGGATGGGCGAACCATTTTCTCGGGGGTCTGCAACGGAGAGTCAATAGCTGCTGCGTATGGATGTACCAGTTCGGGCCTGCAAGGATCAGAATCACCCTACTAATTCATGCATGCTACACACCAAGTTTTGTGATAAACCCAGAGCATAGTCGCGCATTTGGGGCAAAAGTTCCTCTCGGACCCCGCTATGTGCTCCTCGGGCGTGTCTCTGTTCATGACGGCCTTGTAGACGCTTGACACGGGTCAGTCCATGTATGACACCGGGTATGGATGAATTGAACCAACCCGAGGTGTTCCTTCCCCTGCTCAATCTACAACTTGTGAGGTACGAGCAAACAAGTTGTAGCGTCTGTCTACGAGAGACTATGCTCAACCTTCAAAGTGCCGAAATGGCCACCGAGGAGAATAGACCTGCCCGCGCCGCCGACCTTGCGACAAATCGAGCAGAGACAGAGCTGTGAGAAGTAAGTAGTAGAAAAGTGGTTGAATCGAGGGCTTACCACAGGTGTGCTGGATTGCAGACTGAATCGCACCGCGCCGCAGTGGCAGCTTCCTTTCAGTTCGCCGGACATCGGTACGGTTCCAAGGATGAAGGGATAAAATATGAGATGCGCGAGGAGTCGTCCTTGTACCAAGTACGGAGGGGATGGGAGGTATTCAGCAGCGATGAACATAATATCTGAACTGTCAATAGCTCACGGTTAAATTTTTGAACTGTCTATATTCATTCACGATTAATCGGCTGTGCCGGACGACGCATGAGGACATACTCTACGTTGCGATCGTGGTTTCTCGGCCAATTTTTTTGGATATCTACTTGAGACAGAGTCGTCCTTGTGCCAAATACCTAGGGGATAGGCATGAGTAATTCAGAAACCTAGCCGCGGAGGTAGTCGGCCGGGAGCTATGAATAATCTGGCAAGTTGACCGTGTACCTTTGCTCGCGGGCCAACGGTAAATCACCGTCGATAGCCGACTTGGATGCTTTGCTCTAGAAAAGGCCGACTTTACATCGGGCCTCAACTCGCTGCATAGAATGCTTCTTTCAACATCGATCTACACCGGAGACATTAACCAATTTGCTGAACAGGTGGGGTCTCGCCGGTGAAAGGGCCGTTCGGCTTTATAACAGATAATTCGTACAACGGTTCGAATAAAACTACTTCGCTTCATTCAACGTACAAATTGTGCTCTTTGTGCCAGCCCTCGAGGGACGCGTTCGGGTATTTCGCGAACACATCTTTGGGACCTTCGGGGAGGCGGACATAGTCTGGTTTACTGTCCGTCATCAGGCACACCTGCAGTAATATCGATTGCAGCTTCAGTGTAAGGCTCAAGAGGATAGACGAACCACTTTCTCTGGGGTTTGCAAGGGAGAGTCGATAGCGGCTGCGAATGGATGCACTAGTTCGGGCCTGCAAGGATCCGAGTCAGAATTCATTCATACAGGCGATGATGATGCCACACACCAAGTCTTGTCATAAACCCAGAGCATAGTTGCGCATTTGGAGCAAAAGCTCCTCTCGGACACGGCTATGTGCTCCTCGGGCGTGTCTCTGTCCATGACGGCCTTATAGACGCTTAACACGGCGTCAGTCCATGTATGACACCGGGTAAGGATGAATTGAACCAACCTGATGTGTTCTTTCCCCTGCTCAACCTTCAAAGTCCTGAAATGGCCACCCAGGTTAATAGACCCGCCCGCGCCGCCGACCTTGCGACAGATCGAGCAGAGACAGAGCTGTGGTTTTGACTCATCTCAGAGAGAATAACTGCATGGTTGAACGGCGGACTTACCGCGAATGGGACAGGTGTGCTGGATTGCAGACTGAATCGCACCGCGCCGCAGTGGCAGCTTCCTTTCAGTTCGACGGGCATCGTTGTGGTGCGGCTCCAAGGATGAATCGACTAATGCGTGCATTCCACGTGACTGGTCCGTGCACGACTCCGATTTACCGATTTTCGCCGACGGCAAATTTCTCTGCTCGAGCACCTTCACCACCAACCCCAGTCCAGAACATACGGACGCTGTCAACTCCGTGCCCACTTACCTCTCAGCTTCACTTGTCCTTCACCCCAACTATCGCGGATGACTTGCAACGCTGTGGGATGTCGATTTTTTGCTGGTATATAGAAGGAGTGGGACCATAGTGAGTTTCTTCTTCTCCCTCACACTCCTTTGATTCAATCCGTCAACTCAGCGGGTAACTCGTCCTCCAAGACCGTATTCAGAAATATCGCAGATGGCTAGAGTGCCGCTTTCTTGCCAGCCAGAAGGAGCGGGAACACAAGTGAGTTTCCTCAGTGTTTCCTCTCCTTTTTGCTTCATTTCACGGTGTCGATGATTGAAAAATATAAACTGATTTAATGAGTCGGATTCGCTTCGGCGGAATAGACGACGCTTTTATTTGGATGAGACTCCGCTCTTTCCTACTTTCTGCTCCCTCAGGCTCTTTCGATCAAGTACTGACCGTGTATCTCTCTCCCTAGGTTCGTTTCCCTGCCCAGCAGTAACGTCGATTTTCGCTGGTCCATCTTTTCTACATGGCATGGAAGGAGCGGGACAAAGTGAGTTTCTTCTTCTTGCCCCTTCCCCTTCGTCTCGCGGTGTCGATGATTGAAAAATATAAACTGATTTAATGAGTCGGATTCGCTTCGGCGACATTTGACGACGCTTTTATTTGGATGAGACTCCGCATCTTTCTTCCTAATTTCTGCTCCGTCACTCCCTTTGAACCAACTGCTGACCATATCTCTTTCTACCCAGCTTCCTTGCGGTACCGTCGATCTTTCGCTGGTACCTCTTATCCGTATGGCGTGGAGCGGGCAGAAGAAAGTAAGTCTCTTCTCTTCTTTTCCTTTCATTCTACTCTATTTCGCGGTGTCAAAGATTGAAAAATACAAAACTGATTTAATGAGTCGGATTCGCTTCGGCGGGATTGACGACGCTTTTGTTTGGATGAGACTCCGCATCTTTCCTATCTTGTGCTCCGTCTTTCAACCAAGCGCTGACCATGTATCCCCAGGTTCCCTTCCGTTCCTGCCCAAGCCTGTAGTGCAGTTCTTGTACTGGTACTTCTACTGTTCACATAGACATTGGGATAATACAACGCGTTGTTCATCTGCCGGTTTATGCATCACCGTCCCTGCAAACAAAGTAGGTATGCATCGACACGTGCGCGACGCGTCGTCACTCGGAAGCCAAAGCATTGACAACAACGCGTGTTGGCGCCTTTGAATTTTACGGTGGTCATAAAAGATGCGGTGGTCATAAAGATGCAGATGCTATTGACGAGTGGTTTACATAGAGTGGATTTGTAGACGTCATCCAAGAACTTTTTCCTTCCAGACGTCCTTTAGTCATCATACTATCCACCGAAATCAGCCCCAAATCCTTACACCGGGAAAGAATGTCACTCACCACAAGGAACATCGACCCGGGCCAAGGAGTGGTCGTCCCATACGGTGTCAGGAAAACGTTGATTTCAGTCTCGTTGATAATCTGCTTGAATCCCGCCAACTTCCCCATATCGCCCGCCGCACGGCGCACATTCTTGAGCTTGAAGACGACCTTGACGATTTCCGCGATGGTCTGCTCCGCGTAGGTGACGCCGGGACAAGTGTGGAAGCCCGCGCCGTTGAGGTTGTACGATGCGACTGGGCGCGTAGGATCGACGGCAGTGGGGTTGGGGAAGTCATTCGGCTGTCGTAGTGGAAGAGGTTAATATCGCGCAAATTATGACCGGCGGGACGTACGTTGATATGCGCGTTCTTGAAGCTCGCCCAGATGCGGTCCCCGGCTTTGACGTTCATAGGCGGCAGCCCCTTTCCTTGGGGAATCGACGCGTCGGCAGCGACGTCGCGCCAGAGCCCAGTGAATTGCGGGTTGAGGCCTGCATAATTAATTCTATGTCTCTCCCGCGTTGAAGAGTTTGAAGACTCACGCATCGCCTCTCGGACATACCCGCGCAGCATGTCTGTCGACTTCGAATCCTCGCTCTGCACGAGGTTGATTATCTGCGCGCGCTCCTGCGCATGTGCGTCGTCCAAATAGAAGTCGACGACATGTACCGCGGCTGGTTAAAGGAAAGTTAACGTCAACACTGATCTGAGATGGAGATTTGTTCTCACCCTGCGCATAATTCACAGACGAACCAACTGCGAGGCCCACAACCGTCGCCACGAGTTCGTTCATGGGGCGGCCTGTTTCGGCGAGCTTGCTCAGGAAGGGGTAGCACGGCTTGTTCGCGGGCGGCCAGAAGAATTTCGAGACGTTGGCGACGAGGCCCGTTATGGCGTTCTGGTTTCGTTGAAGGCGTTTAATCAATTAGCCGGGGTCAAAGCAAGGGAGTTAAAAACGCACCGGTGCACTCTTCGGGGCAATCTCCAGAACTGACTTGGCGATGAGCGCTTGGATGACCCCGCCGGACTGTATCGCAGACCAACGCAGGGAGAATCCATGCTCGTTGTCGCCGATGCTCAAGAAAGTGAGTCTGTGTCAAGTGTGAGGGCGAATTTATTGGTAGACGGATGATGGATCGTACGTGAACTACAACCGGAATCAGTCAACGTGTGTTGAAGAATTTGAGAGGAAAGACGAACCAAAGTCGAGAACATATCATACACCTCCTGTTCGGTGTACAAACCAGTTGGGTTGTCCTTCGTCTTGAGGGGAAGGCCGCACTAAATAAATGATCCCAGGGCGGAATTAAACCCCGCTCGTGCATGGGTGGAGGGGAGGCACGTACCAACCGATCGGCCGCCCAATGCACCGACGTCGTGTTGATCACGCTCTTCACGATGTCAATGTAGTTCCCGGGCACCCCATCGTACTTCCACGACCGCTCCTTGATGAGCTGCGTCACCGAGTCGCGGTACCAAGCACGGTACTGGCTAAGGGAAGCTTCAGTGGGGAAGAGTGCATGTAGGGCCTGTGGTTGTTGAAGTTATTAGTGGTTGGTCAAATTGCAATGAAAATTGGACAGGAGCGCACCAATGCCCGGTCGGGGTCATGTCTGCCAGGAAGAAATTAATGTGGGCTGGGATTGAAATAAAATGAAGAACATACTTCGCAGCCTGGTCAAAGCAGAGCATAAACCCATACCCATTTCCAAGACCTAGAACGAAGTGTAAATTCGCAGCGTCTTCCAACGACGATTGGAGACACACCCTTCATGTCATAGACCGTCGGGAACCGCAGCGAGTCGTTGAACACATAGTTGATGCCGGTAAAGGTGTTCAGCACTTTGGGCTGCGGAGCGGGCACGGGACGGTCGAACGTGTAGTTTGCGGCGATGCCTTGCGTCGTGAGACTTTGCTTCATTTTTGTGGGGGTGAAGAAAGGGAAGCAGCCGTAAACGGAGTTCTATTTCCGTCTGAGAAAAAAAGGAAAGAAAGAGAACCGACGTCCGACGTACGTATGGGTAATGCCGAGGCAGGTGACGCATGAGGAGTTTCGGCACTGAAGTTTTGTGAGGGAATGGTGCAGAAGAAAGGAGGAGATTATACTTTCGCCACCCTAGAGTTTTTTTTTTAGTTGGAATCCAACTGGAATATGGCAGACAACTCACAAATCCACCGTTGTTCGGATCGCGCACGCAATCTTGGTATCCCCAGGTCGTCAGGTTAGCAGCTGGAAAATAGTGAGTAATAAAATTAAAAAAACAATGAACTGAGGCCATACGAGTGAAATCGGTGGTGTAGAACCTGTCTCCTCGGACCAGGGAAATCGCGTCTCCGAGGACGGCCCTCATCATCTGCAAAGCCTCTGAATACTCGTCGTCTAAACCGACATTGAAAGCAAACATACCGTGTACCCGGAGGCGAAGCGAAGCCCAGGACTCAAAGGCATCGTCTCCTCACACTGTAACCCGGTGTATAGCTCCAGGTTGTCGATATGTCCGTACAAACGTCTCGCTGCGCCCTAAACCAGCCGTCAGGTATTGATCATCCAGAATGAGAAAAAAAGGGTTACAGCAACAGCCGGATCGGGGTTCCATTCCTCAAAGTCCTGGAATTGCTTGAGGCCCAAAAACTGTCTGAACTCATTCATCGTGCAGACACCCCACTGGCGGGCTTGAAGGATGCCCATCATCTCGATCACACGCAGGACAGTCGGCGTTCCGCGCGCTCGGTAGGCACCGGCCGGATTCTCCGTCGCATCGAGGAGGACTTTGGCAATATCGTCGTCGGAAAATTTACCATCGGCACCGCGTTGAAGTCTGACATATGCACCGTTAATTCGAAGTACAGTGACAGAGAGGACAAGACTGACCCGCCGAAAGTCCGCTTACTGGGGTCGGGATTTATGCTGGCGAAGGTCTGGCCAAAGCCGGCCATAAAGTCTTGGATGGTGAGCTGGTCGAAGGGCTTATTATTGAAAACCTTGTTAAACACCTCCTCCGTCCATTGTTGGTCGGACGCGGAAAGTGTGGGGTGCCACTAAAAAGCAATTGAGCAGCGGAGAGAAAAAAATCAACATCGACACTTACACGGTAAAGCACGTTGAATTCAACGCTACAATGATTTCCTTGTCCACGCTCCACTTCCACCCCATTGACTTTGATGGGATCGAACGCATTCATGCTCCAGGCATTGCCTTCCGAAAGTCTGACCAAAATTATTGTTTGTAAAATTGAAAACGGTATCACGCGCACCCAAGAAAGCCAGCAACATAATCTCCCATGATAAGAGAAATAAAGTGACCACATGTTATAAGTCGGGCGGTCTGGAAGATTTCTTCGTCTTGCTGGGCCCTGAGTTTCTCATCCGTCGGTGGAGGGTCGGTCCAACGGCCGCGCTCGTTGATTTTGAGGAGCATATCCGCGGCATACTGGAGAAGGAGTCAGTATCCGTTCCATATTCAAACGATAAAATACATTATGGCTTCGATTTAAAATGACAAGAAGAGCACTGGCGGCCGGAGGAAGGAACATTAGACGCTCCTGTGATTATTCATTCAACTTAGTAAGAGTATTAAACTGTGATCTCGATTCAGTACCTCTGAGAATGTATCAGGATACATTAAGCCCCGGCCCTTGGTTTTGTCGCGGACCAGATCCTGAGTGGCCTGGTCTATATACGGATATTAAATTATGTTCACGCCAAGAGGATTCAAACTTACTTATGCCGTACAGAGGACTGAGATCAAGGTACGAGCTGGTGGCATTGACGTTCCAGTTGGTCGTGTCGGACCGGAATAATGAATGGATAACCAGTGTGGCAAAGGCGAAGGTCATGCTTGAGTTGCCACCAGGGTGGTCCTTCCGCTGCAACGGATTCAGATATTTAGGACCTCGTGATGAAGCAAATTGAACTGACGTCGCGAGCTTTCATCAAGGTGTCGAAAATCACCCCGGGATCGGGGAGGGACGTCGGGGCATTGCACCATTTGCCTTGGACACTGCGGGCATACGGGGTCCCCGCCCTTCCAAGCTGAGGGATCTGCAGATTATTTCCTCCTCCGTCTGCCTCCCTGAAGGAGTGGACGGGACCCAGGAGGGCCGCGCGAGGCTATTCGGTGTTGAGTAAAAGGCAAGAAGATACGAAATGAAAAGGACCCACGTGCGGAAGTGTGTTGTAAAGAAGGGATATCGCAGAGTTGGACATGTCCTTCGCCACATCCGAGCCCGGAGGCAACCTCGACAGGAGGGTGAGACCATCAGCAAACTGCCGTGTGACGCGGTTAAAAAGCTGGTACAGAGGAAGGAGCTCAATTGCATACCGCGCCCTTGCGATCGTCGACCGCATCCGGATGGAGAGCCGTATCGAGGAAGGCACCCTATTGAGAGGTCATGAAGTGTGCGGACAAAGGAAGAAAAAGAGCGCACAACAACGCGCGGGTCGGGGGTTATAGCACCTTTCGATTCAATGCTCTGGAGCTACAAGCTACATTAGAACGGTTCAGCCGCAAGTATGACCCTGGCTTTACCTCGTTGATGAGGTTCGTCACACCAGCGTGCTCCTGTGGACTAGTGTTCGGGTTTGCCTGGTTCTCCCAGTCATAATGTCCATCGGGGGCAATAGGCAGACGTCTTTTGGACAGATATGCGGCGTCAGCACCGAGCTCGAACGCTTGGATAGGAGTGATGCTCGCGGCCATGTTATGGGGTTGGGAAAATTCCCTGGAGATCTTATATAGGCACAAGAGAACTCTCAAGACATTCATAGCGTGACCCCAGATCCAAAGATAAACGAGGACAGGTGGAACTGAGGTTCGCTTCACCAAATCTCGAATTCGGCCATTAGGCGGCGAGTCGTGTGGCGTCTCCGCAGACATTCGGATCCGCGTAGCCCAAGGATGCGGAGGAAATGCGGAGAGGATAAGGGAGGCTCATAGGTTTACTGAGCTCAGCTCGACGTTGCAGGGGAGAATTCTTCAACCGTCGTCGTTTAGGTCAGGTTGGTCACAGTTGTCACACGGCCGCCGTGACATGATCGGCCGCTTTCATTCCGCCGACATCGCGGAAGAAGTGGCGCTCCTGCATTTCGCCCGCCTCTCTGCTGTTAATTTGCTACCGGCACAACATCTAGCGACGAATTTTGACATCGACTTGATCCAGAACCTGACCGGGGAATTGGGGTCCGGACGTCCAGGAACTTGGAACTGCGTGATTCTCGGGCATTGAAGCCCTTCGGCGGTCTAAAACAAGAACGTCGTCAAATGACCTTTCATTATCCCTATCTATCAGCGGCGACACCATATAAACCTTGCGACTGGAGTCGGCTGGTGAACGTTCAAAATGCAATCCTCCGACGCTACCAATGGCCACGGACGGTTCAACACGGATAACACGATGGTCGACCAGCATGGCATCTCTGGATTGCCAGTGTCCTCGTCACCTCAAATATCGACCTTCACATCACAGACTGTAAATGGATCAGCAGCGGCCCCAGCGCCGACGATAATTCCGCCTGACCATCCCTTTCGAACTTTGGTCTTGTGTTTTGACGGGACTGGGGACCAGTTGAATTTTTTTTTTACAGATAATGCACTATTTTGACCCTTCCGTCGCAGGTTCGACGCTGACAATTCCAACATTGTGCAATTATTCTCTATGCTCCCCAAGGCGGATCGCTCCCGCCAAATGGTTTACTACCAGTACGTGGAACCCTGACCTTTGGTGGGAAATCTCTGAACTCGGTCTGCAGGGCTGGGATAGGAACTTACACGCAAGTGGTTCCCCGTTATTTCCCCTTTCTCTGTTAATTGTAACCACTTGCAGCTCGCCTCAAATAGCGACTCCGTTCTGGTCGAAGGTATCGAAGGTGGGCCCAGCTTTGAACGCAAGTGCACCCGTTTCTAATGCCACCTTCCCAGTCCATCGACGAAGCCATCGCGTGGAACCTGGATGCACATGTTATGGGTTTGTTCCCCTCTATCGACGGTAGTTGTGTGCTATGACTTCTGACGTGATAATAGGCGGCTATGAGTTCCTTATGCAGGTGGGCACAATTACACCCACGGTCTCACTTATAGAACCCCTTCGTCCATGCAGAACTGTACGTACTACTCAATCATGGCACCCTCTGTGCCGGACTAACTCAATGCAGACACCGCCAACGACCGCATCTGTATTTTCGGGTTTTCTCGAGGTATAGTCTCGCTAGACAGAACTGGCAGCCCCCTGACATCTTTTACAAGGCGCTTATACCGCCCGAAGGTATGCATGCATGCCGACGACTCGCCGTAAACTAACACGAATGGTTCCCAGCTTAGCAGGAATGCTCCACAAGGTCTGCCGTGGCCCATGATCCTTGCCTCGGAAGCTGAAGGATAATACAGGTTGGTCTTCTACCGGCGGACAATCACCAGGTGGGACCCATCCATTATAACGTTGTCTCTGTTACTCAATCTATCTATCCGGCAGCAAGTTCCATTTGCGTACAAAATATACACAAATGAAACGGAAAAGGGCTGGGCTCAATCTAACGCGTTCAAGAAGGTACGACTGTTGCACGCTCTGAATTGTTCTTGCGTTTTATCGTCTTCACAGGCTTTCTCGATCGACGTCGACATCGAATTCGTCGGGGTCTGGTGAGCGTTCA